>PVKH010044997.1:0-10548 GCA_004027955.1 Chaetophractus vellerosus | reverse complement strand
TCAGATGTGTCATGGCTAATTGCTTCTTTTTCATTCCCACTACTCACATCACTGATCAGGGTTCTCTTTCCTTCCATCCTTATTTATTGCTTATAGTCTACTCCCTGATCTTCCTATTCCCTCTTTTCTATCCCCTGTCTATCTTGACATTGGTACCTGGATTTCAGAAGAGGCGTAGGTAGTGCCATTTTACATACTGCCCCACTCAGCTGCCGCCTGCGCACACACTCCCTCACATTCAGTGAGTATCTTCAAGGTTTTGGAATCAGACAGACCCAAATTTGAATATTGACTCTGATACTTACTAGCTGTGTGATCTTCAGCAATTTACTTAACATCTCTGAGCTTCAATCTCATCTGTAAATGGAGATCATTATTTCTGTATTCCTTAGAATTAAATGAAAATGCCTAACAGTGTCTAGAAGATTCTTATTACCAATAATTATGGTTTCTTATCTCCCCTCTCTCACAATCACAGTTATATGTCTGTTTTGAAGGTAATGAATTTATCTATTTAGCAACCATTTACTGAGTGTTTATTCTTTGTTAATATCTGTGTCAAGTGGTGGCAATATAAGGATGAATAAGACAAGATATGGCCTCTGTCCCCAGAGAAGGCAAGACCAACTTATATGAAAGACCATTCAAAATGCAAGACTATTTAATATTCATATGAAAGTGCCAAATTGCTTCTGCTTCTTACAGAAGATAACAAGTTATATTGATCACATGGAAGAAATTATGTTAATCTTCTTTCTGGTTTTTGCCATGGTTTTCCACTCATTTCAGTTTCAGTTAAGGTGGGGTTCTTTTATCCAAAATGCCCATAGGGTATGGATTCTGGCTATTGAAGTTATATTCTTATTTCCTTTGCTTCTGCAACCATGTTGATGGTCAACTGAAGCTGTTTTCATAGTCTCCCTCTCTAAACTTGATCTTTGATGAAAGAAGCCAAAAAGAATTCAAAAGAATTACCTTGCCTTAGGGAATTCCTTCCTCAATTAAATTGATGTATCCCAACTTTGTTGAGGTTTAAGGAACACTGAAAGGCCTGTGTTTATTCAGTTTTGACTTGAAAGCATTGGAGATGGGGAATTCTTTTAGTAGTGTGATGTTTGTAAAAGAAGATATAGTCATTGTTCGTGTTTTTAATGTATAATTTTTGCTTTAAATATTTTAGATATTCTTAGTGATTGAGCAAGGAAGACTCCTTTGTAAAATGCGGTAACTAATTGACAAAATTTTGCAAAGTCAAAATTTACCTTCATGTTCAATTATGATTAGTGGCATTTATTTTCATGTGTAGTTTATGTTTCATGTTCTACGTAACAAAAAGTGGCAAACTATGACGATAAATGTCTAAATAGACACATATTTACCACCATTTGAAGTCATTTGGTATTTTCACCGTTGGATGGTTCATTTTCATTAAAATCTTTTATTCAGAGAGGAAAACTAATGGTTTGATTTGAGCATGGCTCAAGGAAATACATCAGTTTTGAATCCAGACTGAGCCCCTTATTATTCTCAATCTATTGTCAGCTTCCCCCACACTCCTACTTATCTCCAGGATTTTCTCGCTCCTCTGTACACCCTTAGCAAAAAATAAGAGAGATATGAAAAGCACTATCATATCTTGTCCTGTATTCTATTTATTTATATCATTGTGCTTTCTCCCTAATCATATTGTAATTTCCCAAGGACTGTCTTTCATCTCTTGTGTTCTCCAAAATGCCTTTTGCGGCACCATATCCAAAATAGTGCTCTGTAGAATTTTTCTTAATCGAATTCTTAAGCCAAAAGTTTGATATTTGGGCTATATTGAAATATTTTAGAAGGAAAAAAAGATCACTTTCTCAGCAAATATCCTTATCCTGGTTTCCACTGTGTTTCTGAAAGCAGTTCTAAACATAGCCGAACTCTGTTCCGTAAATAGTTATCCTTTTATTTGTGATGAGCAGACAGGAGCTTCTTCGAACAGTGAAAGCAGTTGCTCAGATTTCAGAATGAATAGAGATCTTAAATAGTTTTTATGTCCTAGTTTTTTGATGATCTGGTACAGTTAGATGAGGCTGTCTAGTGTTTGAATTATGAAACAATATTGTTTCGCTTCCAGCATATTCTAAACCCTTGTGATTTTTAATACTAAGTAATATGATTACTCAGTATTGGAATTCTTGCAGGAGAATGGTGAGGTTGGTTAAGATCAAAGGACTGTTTGGACTACAATGAGGAAGTGCTTAGTTGCATTATGAGATCCATTTGCTAGCATCACAAAAGTTTTGAGACAAATTGAAATTTAAACTTCATGTTTGATGAATAGTACTTGGCGAGGTCACATTTTTTGCTTCTTAGTTGCATTCTTAGTGGCAACCAGCATTTCGAAGGGCTGTTTTTAAAATCTGGAATTTCTGATCTGGAAATGGGCAACCAAGTCAAATCTGTATATATCTTATTTGCCAAACAGTTCACTTTTTCTGGTTCTGGCCCATCCTTTGAGTGATAAAAGGTCTGGTTCTTGGGAAAAGCTTAACAACAAATTTGTAGGTAAGGAAAAGCAAATATCAACAAATTGCAAACCATAAACCTAATCTAATGCATTCTCTCTGTGACAGTAAAAAGAAGTATAGTATTTAATATTTTATCTTAATCTAAAATATTTTGGGGAAGTGGATGTGGCTCAAGTGATTGGGCTCCCGTCTACCATATAGGAGGTCCAGAGTTCGATTCCCAGGGCCTCCTGGTGAAAAGCAAGCTGGCTCTTTAAAAATAAAATAAAATATTTTTAAATAGATGCTAGTAAAGAATTTATAGCCATTACTAGCAATTCTATCTATTTATTTTAAAGGCTGTCATGCACATAAATTTAGTGATCCCTATTGAATTAAATCATTAGCATAAAAAATTATACAACAGCAAGTCCTGCTAACTAATTATATTAGATTGGCACTTTAGAAGAAGAGGTTCATTGCATTCAAGTATTATTGTTTATAGAAATAAATCTTTTAAAAGAAGCCTTCTATTTTAAAATTTGTTAATAAAGGGATTAAAAATAGAGATACACATATGTAAACTATAATCTTCTGGATTGATTTCTGATCTGTGATAGAATTAAGTAGAATAAAGGAAAATGAAGCATGTAGAAAAATAAAATCAATCTCTCACTAGATTAAAAACTCAACATGCTTAAGAAAGCATCAGATTTCCTATGCCTTATAAATATTTATCTTTCATGTTGAAATCAGCCAGTCTCAGAACATAATCTATAAACTGACATTTTTTTTTTCCTGTATACACTCTATAAAATAGTATGGACTGAACACTATTTTAAAGTTAATCTCTTTACTTATCTTTAAGCTTCTGAATAAGAATAGCTACCACTTATTCAGTGCCTTCTTTCTACGAGGCCCTCTGCTACATGTTTTATATGGTATTTCATTTACTCTTCCTGAAGGCAAAGAAGCTCGGAGAGGTTAACTGAATTTCCTAAGGTCCCATGCTACTAAATATTGGAATCAGGATTTATGCTCATGACGGTCTGTTTTCCACCGTCATCTTTAGTTTGAACCAAAGAATATCCCTGAACACTATTAAACTACAACATATACATAAAGCAAATCGAAATAAACGCTATGCAAGCCAAGTAAATAAATTTGAATAAAACTATACTTGTAAATCCTCTTTTCTTTGATCTCTTCCCATGAGAAATTGTAAAGTTATCTAGTCCTTTTTGCATATCACACTATACGAAAGACTTTCTGATCCTGTGATCTAATGCTTTGGGGAGAAAGAATCTTCTAGGAAATGTATTTTGGGGTTTATGTCATGCTTTCCTTGTTTTTTTTTTCAGGCTTTAACTATTTAATAAAAGCAAAGTCTGTGACAAGTTTTACTGCTTGATTATATGAGTTTTTCTCACCTACCTATTCATTCAGTTGCTATATGTATATTGATATCTTAGCTGCCAGTGATTTGTAATGTCATGAAATATAAAGAAATGCATATAAAAGGGCACATTTAGGCATAATGTTTTAGAAGAGACTAAATTCTTTAAGAAATTGAAAGACGAAAGTCTTAATTTTTTGCCCTGGTCAGTCCCATATTTAGGATTAAATCATGAATAAGTATTTAATAATAAACAAGGAAAAGAAAAAATTTCTGGATTTTATTTTATTTTTTCCACCATACCAACAACTACAAATTGCTGGTATCCATCAGGTTCATGGCGGGTATTATATCCTCTATTAAATATTCCCTTAGCTGCCTCAATATTTTCTCGCTTGAATTCTAGTTACTTTCCTGTTATGGCTCTTCTACTAGACTGCAATTTCCATAAGGGCAAAATCAACCTTAATTCACTTCTGAATCCCTCATAGGCTAAGGGCTCAGTAAGTATTTGTTGAATTAATAGATAGTCATTATTTTAAATAATCTAATTATGTAAAGTGTTGTACTTAATTTCTTAATAATGCTTTCTTTGGCAGCTTGTAAAGATAAACCTGAGTCAGGAAATCACGACATATTTATCATTTTATCCCCCTAAACAATAGTCCTCTGTTTATTTTTGTTTATTAAGAAATATATTTGTTGAAAGTTAGCTGGTGACATTTTAAAAGTAGAATTTCAGAATATACATCTTTTGTGCTCATATTGATAGTGTAACTGCCTCACCACCAAGCATGTGGAAAGCAAGAAAAAAATGTAAAAAGGCTAGTTAATATTTATAATCTTTATAATTTAATTAACAATGTTTTTAAAACTTTTTTCTGCAAAATGGAGATAATGACACTAAATCAGTGCCAATGAAATTCAAAACAGGAGAAACAGAAGTGGTCAATAAATTTATTAAATGAGTTTCAACCACATTATTGATAAAAGTAATACAAATTTGGATAAAAATAAAATTCTACTTTTCTACCCTTGCATAGGTATGGGTGGGGTGAGTGAGTACTTTGTTGATGGAAATTGTACATCTTTTGGAGGTACATTTGACAATATATAACCTTATTTCAAAGCTGCATACCTTGCTACAAAACCTAGCAATTCTACTTCTAGTGATGTAGTCAAAAGAAATATGGAACACATAGAAGCTTATCACAGAATGGTTTGTTTGAAAAAGAAAGGGAGGGAAAGAGGAAGGGAGATTGGAAGCAACAGAAACATGTGATAGCATAGATTTCTTTTAACAAATCAATTTTATTGATACATATTAAAGCATAAATCCATCCAAAGTGTATAATCAATGGCATTCCGTATAATCACATAGTTGTGCACTTATCACTTCAGTCATTTTTAGAGCCTAAGGAGCTGACAATGGTTATCTTACACAAAAAGACATCACTTGGCTCCAAGATTGTGGGTCTAAGCAGAGGGAACATCAGTGTGTCTACACTACTGAAGGTTGGGAATTCATTTCTGTGGTGCAACTTCCAATTTAGTCTTCTCTTAGAATTCCTAACCAACTGTGAAGAACTAGTGGGATAATAGTTCAAAGATTCCTATAATACCTTCCCCTAGAAGCAGATCTGGATGCTTGTCAACCTCCACAAGATGTAAAGGAACTCACGTAGTTCAGAACTAATGCCCATTGAAAATTAGATGCCTAATAATTTTATAATCAAAGTGCATTGTTTGGTACTCTTTGTTTATTTAGTATAATGCCTTAATCTCCCAAGTTTCATGATATCCCACATCATTCATTTTTTTTCCTAAATCCATATCTGGAAGTCGTGAGACACTTGTATTTCTGTACCACATTTCTCTTATAACTCATGCAATTGTTTTTTTTTTCACATTTTAAACCTATAATAGTGTTATAACTAACCACAAGTAAAATATCTCTCTCTTTCAATATTGTTTTATTTCTATAATGGAACTATAAAATTTAAGTTTAATTCTATGATATAATTTTTGGTAGTGTCAAAGTAGTATCAAATTTTGATAATTTATTGTTTTGTTTCTGAGAAATGCAGTCACGTCATGTAAAAGTATTATTGTATCTGCAAGATATTCACCAACTAATATAGACTTAATAGAATAAATAAGCTTAGGTACAGTAAACATTTTTTTAACTTTATATTTTGAGGGCATTTTCAGAAATAGAGGGTAACATTCTTTATTCCTTGTTAAGCCTTTGGATGGAAATCAAGAGCATTGTTGTATTAGCTGCAGCTCCCAGTATTTTTATGGTTCTATCTTTTGCTTGATGACCTTGGACCTTTTGAATTTCAAACATTTATGAAACTCATAATTATGTGAAAATATTGAAGACCTAAAATTATGAAGTTTGTATTAACCAAGAGCTGCTACTTAGGCAGAAACTGAATTTCTGCCTAGCTCTCCCTGCATTTTCAATTAGAATTAGTTTTTTGTTACAAAATTATTTTCTTTAAAAATAGATGCTATGAGGCAGAAGAGGAGTCATGGCTATATGTTGAATAAAAGTTGATTAGTTGGTCATACTTCAGGAGTGGGAGCCTGCCTTGCTTCCTTGGGAAAAAATTCCTTCTCTGAAATTTTATTGTACTAATTAGTAGTCTCAATTTGAGCACAACATTGCCAACAATTGTTTTGTAGCTGTTTATGAATCAGGTTCAACATTTTATGCATATTTTCCTTGTGTTTAAACAAACAAACAAAAAAACCATATGTAGAGAACACCGCTTTGTGGTGAAGAATGTTTCATATTTAAAAATCGGCAGCTTTGTCCTTTTATTTTGGTCTTTGATATTTTTGTGCTCTCTGTGTTTCAAGTTTATTGGAATATGAGCTGAAACATCATATAGTAAATGTGGAACAGGCGATGGGTATAGAATAGCGTCCTCCCACATTGGAGTGAAATAAATGACTGCTTTGGAATAGTAATTGTCAGTGTGAAGCATTACACAGAGGATCTTCACTGTGCTTTCCTTATAAGCTACATGCCTGGTATTAAGTTACAATTATTGGGACAGCACTGCTAAAGTGTATGTATGTGGCTTAAAATATAATTTTGTTATCCCCTGTTTATTAATCACTCTATATATTAGAATACTATTTGTTTTTTTTTTAAATTACATGCTCACCACACTACCATGTCATTTATTGGGATTGAACTTTCTTTTCAAATATCCTGGACTTTATCAGGTTTTGGTTTCTTGTGCAGTATATTAAAGGTGCTTATGCAGTTATGATAGTTTCCAGGAATTTCAAATAAGCTCCAACTAATTCTGAAGGCAACAAAGTGAGCCAGGTTTCACAAAAAGGGAAATTGTAAAGGACAGAGAGAGAAACAGGGGCTGGGGGTGGGGGGTGGGTGTACTTTGTCTTATAAAACAGAAACCAAAAACACGTAGTAAAATACCTGCCACCATCCATAGATGTTATTCCCCTTCCTATTAAATTTATAGCCAGAGCATAACGAAATTTTTGCCTTATTACAACAGAAGTTTGTAAGACAATGCCTTTTGTTATGGCACTCTTTTAATAAAATACCACTTATGCATTTTTTATGAACCTGTTTTTCCCCTTAAGTCTGTGCTTTATGCACTTGGAGTTTAAAAAGTTTTTCACTAAACGTTATTGTTCTTAGCTTTCCATATTTTAACTCAGGAAGAAAGCAAGTTCATTCTTAACTTAATATTAATTTCCTTATATTCTGGGATGCCGTTTTGTGTTTTTGTTTTTTTTTTTCCTTCTTTTTCCTAGTGATCAGAAAAGTTGTCACCATCATGGTCCGCTGCTTTTATGGACTATGACCAAACAGAATATGATCTCTAGTCTTTTAGTTAAGGTACTAAATCCACATGCATAGCTTTTAAGATCCTCCCACTGACTCACAATTTTTTTCAGTTCTTTCAGTTTTCTTTTCTGCATTTGTAATTTGCCTTGACTTTCCCTATGTGAATAATGGGCAGTTTATATCTCTTAATATTTTTGATCAGTGTAATTTAGATGCTGATTAGGCTGTAGTGCCATTGTACATTATATTACTTCTGCTCACTAATGAACTGCTTTAAAATAAAAATACTTTTCACTACTCTAAAAGGACAGTAAAGAACTCTTCTGTTCTCTTTTTGCACTGATAATGGAACAAGAGAAAGATTTAAATCACAGTGTGAAACAGGGGAGGAAAGTGCAAAAGCCAGCTCCACAATAGTATCAATCACTAGAAGGAGTTTTTGCAGAGCCCTGTGAATTTTCCTACTCTAGAAATTCCTCACTTTATCCTTTCCTCTCATTTATCCCAAAGAGGATGTTCTCCTGTCCTGAGTGGATTTATTTATGTCCTAAACAAAGTCAGGGAATAGACCTTTTGAGGCCCTTTCTATCTTTATGATTATACAACAAATGAAATAAACTATAGGCTCTGAAAGGAAGGTCCCCTCCCCCTTTTATACATTTTGTGAACTACTCTTAAGAAGCTTCAGTAGTATAAAATTTTTCAATAGTGTCTTCTTTTCTTTCTTTCCTTTTATTTTTATATTGATTTCTCCAAGGCTACTAGAATTTTTATAATTGATTTTAGTAATGTCATTTCTTCTAAAGCCTTGGCAATCCAGAGTGATGACCAATGATCAGTAAATTCTATCAAAAACCATCTGAGGTTATTCAAAGCACTCCAAACCACCAAATCATTAAAATAATTAAAAACCATTTATTTAAATTCTAACAGTGAAGAAATGACTCTCAATTTTCTTCATTACTCACAAATATCACAAAAGGGAATTTCTTCTGCATACAATAGTTAGAAAATTCATAGAACAGACTATTTCATCTTCCTTTATTGTTGGGGTTTGCTTCTCATAGCATGAATGATTTTGACATTCCCTTAACAAAGAGTTTTGCTTCCTTGTCTCTCTGAGAAAGACTCTTCTCTGGTGTTGAGTATCGAACCAACTCCTTAGGGAATAAAGTCAGAGCACACAGCATATTCCAGACCACTCCTCTAAATCTTATCATCTTAAATATTAATGAAACTTACATGAATCACACATAACATATACTACCCCTTTGTGCTGGAAAATGCCATCCTTTTTATGGTTGTTACTGTACAGCAAGAATAATAGGAAGCAAAATCATAAAACAGTAATTAATATACTTCAGAAGTGAGCTTTTTATTGGGTAGATGCTAATTAAAGTTGATAGATGGCAGTGATTGAAATAAGCAACAGCCATTTGGTCAACACAAGTGAAAGGTCAGGTATCATCTTGAATACTTTAATTAAGGATCTTGTGTTTTTTCTTCTCCTCTCTTCTAAAAACCTGAACAAACACAGAAGGAAAGCTCCACGCTAGCTAAAAGGGAAATGGTGTATATAGCTCATGCCTTGGCGTGCTGATGATGAGGCAAATGTATGTTGGAAGTTGCATCGTGCTCTGCAAACAATACATTTGTGCTTTCTGAGTCCTTAGACTGTGGCTCATCCAGGCAGCCATATTTTTGCATGATATTTGGGGAAGTCATAATAGCAGATCTTAATGCTGTGGAGACAAGTGCTGACCACATATAAAGAAGACTTCTGCTCAGAAACAAGCTCTGAAAAGTCAGAAAGTAGGCTTAAGATCATCGTCATCTTAATCAATCCTTAGTATCTATGCAATCCTAAAAAATATAGTCTGAAAGGAATGTGCCCAGAATGCAGAGTGATAAAACCTAACACATGTTCATATGTCTTTGGCGTTGAGAATATAAGCCATGGTTATAATAGTTATTAAATTTAATTTGGAAGATGCCCATTATCCATTTGGTTACATGTGTTTACCCTTTGCTTTTCTTAAATGATAAATACTGGTATCATTATATTTAATAAAAAGATTCTTCTATTTCAGTGGTTAATGTCAGAATATTCTTAAATGACTTGCTTTTAGCAAACTTATCCTTACCAAAAAAGCAAGGAGACTTATTTTTTGAAGAACCAAACTAATGCCTGGTTTTAATAACATACAAGTACTTGTTATTCTGTCCATATTTTGACAGAGATAAAGCTATAGTTAGACAAGGTATTTTATAGAATTGTTTGCAAATATGTATACTTATTTTCTTAATGCATAAAATATGAGTTAAAATGTTTTTTGAAATGAAATATAACAATAAGTAAATAGAATTCCATATTTTCAAATTTGGAATTTGGATGGTGGTCAGACCTCACATAGAATTGTTTTAACTGTGCGTTGTATTATTTCTTATTTCCATGTCTTAGTAAAATGCAAAAGAAAATTGAGTTTATGCAAGTGTGCTTTAATGGCCCTAATCCATAGAACAGTTCCATTTTAAGAGTGAAATCCTAATAATGCTGCCAGAAAAAGAAAAAAGAAGACTGCTTAAATGAGGCATCCTAAGAAAGCTCTTGAAGTTAGTCTTCCTATGGCTAGAGAAGCAAAGCGCATAGAGACATTGTTATAGCTAAAGAGGGTAGTCAGGCAATGATAAAAGTCCTGTCCTTATTGCCCCAGCATATAGATGGTCCAGCTGTCAAAGACCAAAGCATATGCAAGGATGAGCCTGAACATATTCAATCTGGTTTCAGTAATGTCTTTTTCTGAAATTAATTGGGGGATTTATATCTC
>PVKH010044996.1:0-10544 GCA_004027955.1 Chaetophractus vellerosus | reverse complement strand
TTATTCATTCCTCAATCTTGAGGATTTGGGGATGGTGATGCCCACAAGGCTTCCAATTGAGAGGGGCCTTAGATCTCATGTGGCAGATGGATGGTACTTTCTTGCTTGCAGTTGTAGATACTCTCTGTTTTTCAGGATAGCTGTTGTCTATTATCATCCTTTCATTAGTTGTCCTGGGCAAGTGCAATGAACTGAGAGCAGGTGTTACAACTCTGCTGAGATTCAGGGCTCAACTGGCATATGAAGAGATGGAAGATTTAAGTCTTTGAGACATATATTTAACAAATAAAAGGGGCAGAAGAGTCATGTGTAGGGAAATTATAAATGAGACTAATTCTGTTACATTGGAGAGCATATATTCCAAAGTGAGGTCCACTGACAGAGTGCCAAATTCCTGAGACTGTCTGCCTTGCCTATAGAGCCCTCAGAAGCCCCACTGTTTGAGGCACTGTTTACTATGGCCGTCAATGAGATCCTGTGGCAGTCAATGAGATCCTACTGAGATGTGCATAAGCGTAACCTCTGGAATGACCTCCTGACTCACTTTGAAATCTCTTAGACATAAAAACTCATTTGTATTTAATATCTCCTTCTTTTGGTCAGGGTCTTTTTCCAAATGCATTGCTAGTTGGTACTTGGTAGTATTCCCTCAGTGCAAGGGAGGCCCATTCCCAGGAGTCATGTCCCATGCCGGGGGGTGGGGTGGGGGAAGGTAGTGCATTTATATGCTGAATTTGGCTTAGAGAGAGGCCAAATTTGAGTACCAGGAGGCTTTCAGGAGGTAACTCTTAGGCAGTATATAATACTAGACTAAGTTTCAATTTCACACAAAAAAGTTCATAAGTGCAATCATCAATATCAAGGGCCTGGCATAATGGTCTGTCCTCCTGCATTAGGCATGGCCCATGTACTCTAGGAATTCTTGCTGCTCTATTAGAGAATGTAGCAGGACTTCCCAGGATGGGAAGTCAATTTCTTTCAGTTATTGTGTGCTCCCACACTTTCCCACATTAACAACATCTTTCATTAGTGTAGTACATTTGTTAAAATTGATGAACATATTGAAGCATTGCTACTAACTGTGGACTATATAGTTTATATTATAGTTTACACTGTCCCACACAATTTTGTAGGCTATAACAAATATATAGTGGTCTGTATCCATCATTGCAATGTCATGCAGGACAATTCCAACGTCCCGAAAATGTCCCCATATTGCACCTATTCTTCCCTCTCCCTCCCCTCAGAACCCCTGGTGGCCACTGCTTTTATATTAATGATAAAAGTTCTTCTATTGCTAGAATAATAAGTCTATAATATAATAACAATAAGTCTCCTTTAGTCCATTGTTAATTCTCCACTTTTGAGGATTTGGGGATGGTGATGCCCACTCTGTTTGTAACTGAGAGGGGAGTTAGAGCTCATGGGGCAGATGGACAGAACTGTGTTGCTTGCAGTTGCAGACTCTCTCTGTCCCTTGGGATGGGCGTTGTCCATCATCATCTCCTTGTTAGTTGTCCTGGGTGAGTCCAATGAACTGGAGAGTAGGTGCTGCAACTCTGCTGAGATTCAAGGCTCAACTGGCACATGAACGATAAGTCTCTGGGAATATATTTAACAAGTATAGTACTAATTATAGGTTCAAATAAAAGGGGCAGAAGAGTCATGTGTAGGGAAATTATTATAAATGATTCTAACTCTCTTACACTGAGGAGCATGAATTCCAAAGTAAGGCCCACTGACAGGATGCCGAATTCCTGAGTTTGTCTGCCCTGCTTACACTGTCTGGATGTCTCGAGAGCCTTCATGAGCCCCACTGTTTTCTTTGCCCAGATGATCTCCTTCATGATGTCTTTTCAGTGTTCCCTTTGCCTCCAGGCCCACCAGACCATCCAGCCCAGGTAACGCTGACCGCTTCTTCCTCTATGCTCAGAGTATACATTATATGGAGCTTGAAAATAATGCCCATAATCCCCCATGGCATTTACTTTTTTACAGGTGAGTTCATGAACTGAACTATACACTTTCTGAGGGCAAGGACAGTGTTTTGTTTGTTTTTGTTCCCTGCAATAAATAACACATTGCTTGGACCATAAGAACACTCCATAAATGTTGAGTAAATGACTTTAAAGGGGATACCATCTTTTTTTTTCATCACCATCAACTCCATTTTATATATTAAAAATAAAAGAAGTAGAAAGAGGAATGGAGAGAGAAAGGACATCTCAGCCAATAGAATGGGATTGGAAATATTTGCTAGATATAAACAGAATCTTATGAATATCAAATCCTGATGGAAAAGGTCAAGAAACCGAAATATTGTGAAACAAAGAATCGAGATGATAGAGAAATTTTCGACTTTTGCCGGGAGCTCAGCATAGCTCTTAGCCTTAGCTCATTGCCTTCGTTCAAATATTTATGAGATGCATTTCTCATCACCAATTGAGTTATAAGAAATGGGTTATGTTTTTGAGTTATGTTAAAAGATATATTAGCCCAAGGACTATGCTAGAAAGTAGTGACAAGACGCAGAGCTTTCAGTTGACAAATCAACGGGCTGAAGATTAGAGACTAGAAAATAGGCATAAAACGGCCAGCTTTTTTATTTAAGACACATAAAAATGGAACAGCCAATTTCATTCTAAGATTTTGACATGCTGCAGGGAGGATCATAACTTTGTCAAATTCCTTTACATATCAATCTTGAAAAATAATATGGACTCCTCAAGAATGCATATCATTACATTGCATTTGTGTCTGGTCAAATGTTGAATACAGGAAAGGAAGTGGAGAAAGATGAAAGAAAATATGCCATATATGTACCTGAGGCTGAAAAGAATTTCTAAAAAATACACCAAGCTCTTGAAAAGGAAGTTTCCTACTTGCTTCAGTGAAATAACAATCTAACATAAAGAAGGCATTATCATTGCATCATGCAAATATTGACTGACTTAGCTAATCAGGGGCTGTATTATCAACAGCCTCTTTTTTCCCCTGGAGTCTGCAGCGACAGCTTTGTGTACTCTGCAGTCTCTTGTGCCTGAGCCAACAACTGATAGAGTATTAGATCAAAGCCTTGATACACAGATGCCAGGCAATTTGGTATTAAACAAGTGATAAGAGTACAAAAGAAGTCTCAAGGTACTTTCACCACAATTTGAACAGCAAATAGTTAATTAGGTTGATAATAGATGTCAACATTTCATATGATGTCATGGTTCGAGAAGGTGTAAGTTCTTCCTCCTGAGATGGAAAACTAAATTTTTTATGTTTTAAAAGAAGCAAAGATGAATACCATTTCATTATTTATGATTTTTTCTCATCTAAAGCATTTGGTTAAACATAGTTTTAATTATTTCTCCAAGGTTTTTTTTTTTTATAAAGGGACAGAATATAATTTTTATCTGCATAATTTAAATGAGGTGCTTAAAAGGTGATGTGATGAGCCAGTAAAGGTTTGCATTTAATGCAAATAATCAAGACCTGAATTCATTAAGGATTATGGAGATGCTGCTATTTCCAGATTTTTGAGGTTTCTTTTGTGTGTTAATTTATAAAATAGCTTGCCCTCTCATTCCAAAAAAAAAAAAAACAAAACACCAAAACTGAGGTCATGAACTATGAAACATTTATTTCTTTATGAAAAAAAACATTTATTTTTCATTTTTATCTAAATGAAAAGCAAAATAACCAACCATATAGTTATTTTAAACAACTACATCAAACATTAGAAAAATTAAGTGTATTAATTTTTTTTCTATATAGGCATCATGTAAACAGGTCAAAGGTATGAAATGCTTTAGAGTATATTTCTTTAGCAAAGACATATATAAAGATTATCAGAGAGAATCTATAGCCTCCCAAGTTCCCAGTATCACGTGAGGTAAGTAATAAATGCCTTATCAAGGTGAAACTTAGTGCCAAACTCTTAGAGCAAAGTTGAGAAGTTGCATTATTTGTACACACAAACAACAGCAAAATGCCTCAAAAGCACATCACATTAGGGTGGTGTAAATATGGAAATAAACATCACAGAGTTGATAGGACTTTACCAAACAAATGAAGTGTCACTGGCTTTAGTTGGAACAACCACATAGTAAATCTCTGGAATACTACTTCCCTTTTCCAGATTTTATAATAAAAATGTATATTAACAGTGCCATCTGCTGCTTAGTAGTTACACTACAGTGCCCCAGGGTGGCCCAATAAATGCAAGGTAGTTATTTTTATTTTCACTAGGGGCATCACCATTGGAACTGCCCCATGGTGCTATTTGAGGGCACTATGAAATACATTAAATGCAAATAGTCATTGACCAACTGCTTTCTTCATAAAAAATAAATAAGTAGCCACATTTCTTTCCAAATGGTGATTCATGGTAGCAAAGACATTGTGAATAAAGTATTGGACTAAATGTCAGGAGAACTGGGTTCTTATTCTTCCTCTATCATTGTTTGGCCTCGTTTTCTGGTTATCCTTTACAATCTTGCCTGGCAAAATGTTAGTGAGGTGGTCTTTAGGGTTTATTTCTTCCAGGACCAAAAAAAATATCCATTGTATCATCATGCGGGCCCCCAAATGAAGGCATTTGAACCCCCTTAAATGCACTTTTCACATGCTTTTCAAACTTACTGAAATTTTTTTAGTTGAGCACAGGCACAGGTATTTTAAGGCTCTATAAGATGCAAATAAAATTACTTAGATGACAACTAAATCATATACGCAATCAGCTGGATATTTTATCTAGAGAATTCCAATATCTGGGTATTTTACTATTTCTAATTGTTTATAGTCTTGTAGACAGAACCCAAATCCAGCGAGAATGGAAACATTTTCCCCTATGAAATTAGCATTTTCATAATTTTTTAACATCATGGTATCATGTACCTCCTGATATAATGCACTGAGAAGAACACAATATCACTTAAAACATTCTGCCAAAGATGCATAACCTGAATTGAATCATGAGGAAGCATTGGAAAAACCCACATTAAGAGACTTTCTACAAAAATTTGGGTGTCATTTTTAAAAACATAAAAGTCATGCAAGACAAAGAAAGATTGAGGACTGTTCCAAATTTAAGGAGACTAAAGACACACAACAACTAAATGCAATGTGTGATCCTGGATTGGATCCTGGAGCAGGGGGAAAACTGATATAGAAAACATTATTGAGCCAACTGGCAAGATTTGAATATGGACCATTTATTAGATAACATTGAATCTATGTTAACTTACTTGAATTTGATAATTAATTGTATCATGGTTATGTAAGAAAATGTCATTGTACTTAGGAAATACATTCTAAAATATATGGAGGTAAAGAACCACAATGCCTCCAACTAACTCAAATTTTCAGGACAAATTTATATTTATATTTATTTATATTTATAGAATAATAAAACAAATGAGGCAAAATGTTAACAATTGGTGAATCTGTGCGTGATGGGTAAACAGGTATAGGAGTGGTTGTACTATTCTTGCAAATTTTCTGTAAATTCAAAACTATTTCAAAAATATATATAAAAAAGAAACAGTGGTAGATACATTTTTTCAATTTAAAAATAAATTTTAAAGCTGGAAACCATTTAACTCAAGCATTTTACTTTATATATGAAGAAACTATAGCCTAAAGTGCTGATGAGAATTTCTTAAAGTCACAAAAGCAGCAAAAGACCTCCTATCACTGGATTCCCCATCCAGTAACCTTTCCTCCAAACCACAGTGACTCTATAAAAAGATAGTACATCACAGGTGCCAAAGTGCCATTTCACTAGCTATGACATTGCTGCCCAAATCTCCCAGGTTCTGGACAATGGTTTGCACATTGAGGATAAAACATTCATCCTCAAACACACTTTGCCAGCAGCTTGCGGATGTGAGGCAATGATAATAAAAGTCCTGGTCCTTTCCTTCAGGGAACTCACAGACAAGAGGGGGAGGTCATAGTGCACACATACCCCAAACTTCAGCCTTTGATCTTATTTTAAACCTGAAATTACAGGTAAAGGGGTCGCCTCTTGGGTTAACAAAACAGTTACAGGTATTTTCTATAGACAGTACATTTTGTTGGTCTTTAAGTCTCTTGTTACATGATAAAAGATGTTAGAGTCAAAAGTACAAATGCTGGGGTTCTTAGAATCCAACATTAACACCCCTCTCCAGAGTATAGGTTTTTCTTATATGGTACAATCAAAGCTCGTTAGAAGAGAAGATGAATGAGCCTATTTTCTACATTAAAGTGCTACAGTTACAGAAGAAGAAAAGAGAGGGGGAGAAAGAAAAAGAAAAAAAATTACACCAAGAAATAAGAGAAAAATTTAAAGTCTTTTTGAGTAATCCACATAGTTTAATTTTTGTAAAACTTACCAATTAAGCAGCGAAGCATACATAAATTAATAAAATGCATTTTGCATGCAAATCAGCCATTCTTTTTGTCTGCACCATAACATATATGTTAATGTTACCAATCATAGCTTCTAGTGAGGTCTCACTTGTTCCTTTCATATTCATTCATCTATTTAAAAGGCAATAATTGAGTGTTAAAGGAAAATGACTATTTTTCATAATGCTCAAATGTCTGATTAATTTAGTAAAAATTCTGTCAATCAACCAAATGTTTTATCTATATTTGCCTCTGCCACAAAAGCACTAACATTGAAATGCTACCTAATACCAAACAATTTGAAAGATAACCACTGCCCACCCCCGCCCATTCCCAAGGGATTCTTTCCTCCTGCGTTGGCTCAAATGTTAATCAACCTATGAATCAAAGAATGTAATAGTATTAGACTGGATTGGGCCCAGGTTGCAGCCTGGCCAGGCTCAATCCCACAGCCAAGGAGCACTCTGTGTGCTTTGGACATGTCTGTTTGTAGCCCTGAGGACCTATTAAAGGCCCTCAGACCCCATCTTGGCTTCATATTCATTGAGGACTTTCCACCTATAAATGTATTTAAACCTGAATAGTAACAGAGATAGCTACCTAGAATTCTCAGAACTTCAGGCTACCACTCTTGGAGTATCTACTGGGAAGCAAAATAGTAGCCTAAGAGGCAGGATAACATGTGGTCAAGAGAGTGGACAACAGGGCAGACCACCTTAGAGTTGAGTCCTGATTCTGCCACTTAGTCTATATCCCAGTTTCCTCATCTCTAAAATAGATGTCCTTAGATCATGAGTCCGGAAAACAGAAGGTAGTGAAAAAAAGTCAGCTCTTACTATGCAAAGTTTATTAACAACTTAAAAACTTTCTCCTACATATATTTTACAAGATCCTTTCATACGTAACAGCATTTCTTAAAGTAAAATCCACAGACCTTCTGCATTAGGCTCTTGGATTTGTTAAAATGAAAGTTCCTGGGGCTTACCTATACTTAATGAATGAGATTTCTGGAGGAATTGGGTCCTGGACACTGCATTTTAACATGTTACCCAGGAGTTTAAGAACAAGCATTTTATTCATTTATACAAACTCCACTTATTTTGCTTATTTCTTAATTTAATGCCTCACAAACCACAATGCATAATGATAAGACAAAATGTTAATTAACTATTCTTGCCAAGGAATATGTGTCACATATCCCAAGGCTAAAACCAGTGCCTAGGCTGTCAAACTTTTGGGTGGTAGACTAAGTAAAAGAACATCATTTAAATGTGTTCCCTAAATTTCTGAGGAGTTGGGGATTGGGCTATATTAATAGCGGATGTTTAATGCCAAAAATAACATAGCTCCTCAAATACGTTGTATGCTACCAACAAAGTAGCAAAGCTAGCCTGAATAAGAAATGTAAGGCTGCCATTCCCCACTGGAAAGTTACAGAATGATGTGAACTACAAAATCCAGAAGTCCTCTCTCTGGCTCCTCTGGGACATTTTTCATGTATCTTCCAAAGAGGGTTCATTCATTCATTCATTCATTCATTCAATAAGTTTTTATTGAGTGCCTCATAAATACTAGTCTTGTGGAACTTACATTCTAGTGGTAGGTGCCATGAATATGTTGGTCATGACACTATGTCTGTAAATTCAACTTCAGTTCTATATGAGAAGTTTGCGGGAGCTGGGGGTGGGGAGGTGAGTAGTACTTTGGAAAAGTGGATAGATTTAAAAAGAAGGCATTTGCAAAGCTGAAATAAACGGACATGAAATAAATGCACAATGAAAATCTGTTTTAATAATATGCACGCTCTGGTAGATTCTCATCCTTTCTCCCTAATCATAAAAGAAAGAGAACAGAGATAATTGGTGTTGTACGGAGGAGGGCATCTCCCTGCAACTCTAGAGGCTGTAGTGGAATTCTGATAGTATTCTCTGGCAGGGATGAGGAGGAGAGAACTCCAGTGAAGAGATGCAAATATACCTGTCCTTTATAAATTTTGGATACAGGGACTGTGTTCTTTTGTTGGATTTCCCTCATTCAGAAAAACAAGATCTCACAAGACCTTGGTAATGATTGAGAAACAATAGTCTATCCAGATTAGAATTCTGACTGTTGACGGTGGCAAGCAGGGATGTTTGGAGGGACACCTGATGCTCACCTCAAATGTGAGGAATAGACCCCAAGTGCCCTAACTAAGTTCTTGTGAAGGGCAAGTTTAACTTGTTTTTAGAGACTGGTTTGCTCAGTCTACAAGAAATAAACAGTGTCAGGCTTTTGCTGTTTGCTTGTGATTTTCCCTAGATAAACCCATTTGTCTGAGTTTAGAGTGCATTGTGTTCATTCCTTCAAAAACATGAAACTGTGATGGTTTCATTGAAAGGATGATTTAGATTCCATTTACCACAAACATTAAGTACTTTTCCTATTTACTTTTTTCTGCTTTATTTTTAGCTGCCACTGCAAATCACTAGTGTTACCAAATAGACTGACTACAACTTGCAATAGAAAACAAAAAGCAGGCCTGATCGCTTAAGGTTCCATGAGTTTCAGAAAACACATTGAAGAGGCTGCCCCATTTCCCACCTATCTCAATTTCTGAACTCTTCAGACAAATTTGTTCTGGAATAGATAACAAAACTCTGCACTAATTGTTGGAAATAAGAGGGTTAGAGACTATGTAAGAAAAACGCATCTCAGTATTTATTTACCAAATTGGGTGGTATTTTTAACCCAGACCATCCTTGTGTTAGAATTAAGCCCAGTTTTTCACTCCTTTCAAATTCGTAGATCAATTTTTACTGACATCAATTTCATGCTAACCTTTGCAAAAATTGGCAGCCAGTGCTTATCCTCATCACCACATGGTGTGTTAAAGATTATTTGTCAACATAGCAGCTTCAGCTGTATTTGTTCCTCTTGTTTCATAATTTTTCTCCAGGGGATATATTTCACTTCCATACTATCTCAGTCTGCTCCGTTCATAATTAATGACTCAAAGGTATTTAGTGGGATTTTCATTCATACATAGTTAACAGATTATCTGATTTTAAGAGAAGAGTATAGGAGGAAAATAGGATTTTATTAGATAAGCCAATTATAATTGTGGAATTGTGTTTCCATATTTAAAAAGTGTTTTTCTCTTAATATTAACAAAATGAGATTTTCTAAAAATTATACTTGGAAAATTTTTAAAAAGTTGACAATTAGATTAATCAAATATAAAGATATGATTGGCACCCTTCACCAGCAAGCTCTATGATAGGCACATACATAGCTGGGTAGACATTAACTAGAAACTAGTTATTAACAGATCGTTTCCAGTGTGAGGTATATAATTGACTTGCTAAAGGAAACTGCATTATTCCCAGAGTTCAACTAACAATCATACCCATTCACTTGGAGCCCAACTCAAAACCTCTTCTCTATGAAACTTTCCTTGATCATACCAGGCAACATGATTTCTCCCTCTGCATTCAGTTACGTTGACACTTGTTTGTAAAGTGTTCACATAATTAGGAGATGCTTATACGAGATTGACGTTGAAGAACTTGTGTGATATCATGCTAGGAAGAAAGATAGCTATATAGGAGACCCTGCTCTCAGGAAAACGGTCTCAAACTATGCAATCAGTTTTAGTCCTAGAAGTAAATCCTCCACTATGAAAACAAAAACTGTGATAAGGGTCAGCCTTACAGGGCACAAATTTCTTAATCCAACATAACTATAGTTTAGTTATGGGTCTTTTGATCGATATTGCTTTCCTGGTTTCTTTTCCTTTTCTCTATCCTATTTAAGCTATTTCTCTTTCTGGTCTATTTGGAAATCTCCTTGTTACTTTCCCCCTTATCATGTCCTTCCCTCATTTCCTCTCTAGGGAAGAAGACAAAGACAGGGCATATCTACATTTCCGCTTTCTCCTCTTCTCCTCAATTGAGAGTTCAAGGTTATTTTGTCATGTACTCGCAGAGCACTGACAGAAGAAACTCAGGCTTTGATACTGTCATATATTTCTATGATGGGGACTGGATACAAGAGTGGCACATCCCACGAAGTGTGAAAGGAATGGGGGGGCAGGGATTGGAGATGTGAAAAGACTAATAATAGAAAGTGAGGGGAACCAGCTGTGGCTCAATTGGTTGGGCTCTGGTTTACCAGATGGGAGG
>PVKH010044995.1:0-10547 GCA_004027955.1 Chaetophractus vellerosus | reverse complement strand
CATGTGGTAAACCAGAGCCCTACCAATTGAGCCACAGCTGGTTCCCTGGAATGATTTTAAATGTGCATTTAAATACACTTCATAGCCTCTACCTTTCAATTTAGAGATAGATGCAAAGAGTGAGATACAGGTAAAGTAAAGTGAATTCCACTTTGTAACTGGTGCCACTTGTACCAGTTCTATCTCAGTTACTCACCAGTTAATGCTGCCAAAGTCAGGCAAGACTCTCTGGTTAGTGCAAAGAAGGTTTTCCATCCTGCACTGCAGTCTGATCTGCCAGTGCTCAGAAGGCATGCTTGTGACAAACTTGCGCACTTTCCAGTTCCCCACGTCCAACAGTAGCCAGGCTAAAATGCTGCAGGCTTAAGCACTCCAGGCTTCTTCCTAGAATTTCTTCTAGCTGACCATGTAACACATGGAAACTTTCCAGTTCCACTCATAGATTTGAACCTCTTTCAGAACTGATTGAACATGCAACAGGGAATAAAATCAATTAGCAATCAGCACAATGGTTCCAAAAAGTCATCAAAGCCACTCTGAGCCATGAGACTTTCTAAAGTATTTGTTCTCTAGGACACAATGAATGTAGTAATTTTTTGGCACTTGTGTTCATTGCTAGATCAGCAAGATCTGCTTCTTTCTATAAAGCTTATCTTAATGCTAGATCCTGGGCCACTCTCATATAAAATTATAGTTCTTAAGGATTATCTCACACCATTATAGCCCACATAAGAAAAATTTTGTTGCTTAGTTTCTGATAAACTAAAACCCAAGAAAAACTAAATGCACATTGAAGCAACATTGAGTCAAGCAGGTCTGCCACTAAAGATACTGTTTTTTCAGTTGTTAACGAAGTTGACAGTGTTCTGAAAAGGAAGCCGATGCACAGAGACCAGAGATTCAGAGGTTCTTGTCAAAGAAACACCATTAAGTGGTCCAATCACCTTTCTTCTGCCTTCACTCTTTTGAAATAGGAAGAAAAAAAAT
The DNA here is from genome assembly GCA_004027955.1 of Chaetophractus vellerosus. Taxonomy (NCBI): domain Eukaryota; kingdom Metazoa; phylum Chordata; class Mammalia; order Cingulata; family Chlamyphoridae; genus Chaetophractus; species Chaetophractus vellerosus. The sequence goes on along the minus strand of PVKH010044995.1, from coordinate 9,560 downwards.
GTTTAAACCCCAAAATATACTAGAAGAAATGAGTAAGAAAAGAATGAAAATTGGGAAAGAGAAAAAGGGGTTTGGGAGGGAAGGCAAAATGAGGGGGAAAAAAAGAGAAGGGATATAAAAGGAACTAGAAAGATATATTATACACATGACCCAAAACCAAGAAGTAGAAAAAAATATGTTCATCAGGATAGTTAATATCATCCCAGGATCAGTGGTTTTCATAGTGTTACTCTTAAAATAGAACAGTGTTTGGCATGGCATGGAACATGGAAAGGAAAGGAAAGGAAAGGAAGAAACACTGAACACTTAATATAGCTGAGGCATTGCTGTAGGTACTTGAATATCTTCTCATTTAATTTGCAAAAGCTATGTGAAATAGGCCTTATTCCTGACTGAAGATTTTGGCACTAAGCTCAGAGAGATCCACACAACAAATGACAAAGTGGGGAGCTCCAGTACTGTCTCTGCTTTCTTTTTCTCCCTGCCTCAGTATGGTACATATCTTCATTTAAAGAGGAATATAAGGAATAAAAGGAAAAACAGTACAGTAACTCTCATACCTCTCTGGATGGGCCAGAAACTTCATCAGACTGCTATAGAGCTGCCTCCCTGCCTGTAAGGCCTCACTGAGTTGACACCATTCATCTACCAGTCCTTCCATCATCAACAGCAACTGAGGAAAGAAGATGCAACATGCAAATGGGAAAATGATATATGAAGCCACAGTTAATCCTAAGGAAAGCACTGAAGGTAAGCCTTAGCATGTTACTATGAGTTTAAAGTCCATTATTTTATTACTGACTTAGGCTTTCTATACAGGTTTTAGGTCTCAAATGCAATCAATGACACATTCATTACCTTTACCTTCAGAACTCTATAAGACAAAATCCAAACATAGGAGCAAGGAGAAGGCAGAAGCAGAATGAAGAGCCTAAGGGAAATAGAGGCAGAGTCAAAGGAAGGGTAATAAAAAACATATACAGTAGCATAATTATTCAGCACCTTCTATATGCCAGACTCTGTTCTAGCTTCTGGGGATACAATCATAAGCTCACTATCTAGGAGGGGGGGGGAAACCATCAATCTCAGACATGTCAATTGAGTAGTAGTAAGTGCTATCAAGATGTGCTATGATAGTCTATAGGCAGCAGGGAGCTGTTTAGGTGAAATGGTAGAACTAAAAGCCAGATTGAGGGAGAAGAATGGCTAATGACAAAGATGATTATGGAGAGAATGAATATAGACAAGCATCTCTTTTTGAAAAGCTTGGCATTGAAGAAAGGTTGGGGGGGCCAGCACATGCAAAGGAATCTGAGGCAGAGGCAGGGATTTTTCCCCTTTTATGTCTTTTTTTTTATTAAGTTAAGATTGGTAGACAAGAAGGATTCAGTTGAAAGAGGGATGACTTAAATATGAGAGGGAGGGAAAACTGACTTTGAGGGTACAAAAGCAGCTGCTGCTCCCTTCAGGACTATAAATGTCAGGAAAAGTGCACCTCTGGTTGCTGCTGACCAAGGTAGGAAATTTTAGAGTATAAATTCTCTATGAAATATCTCCAACTGGTCACTTCATAAGTAATTAATATCAACAGCCTTTCCATTGTCTATTTGAGAATAAAATAAGTTTTGTATCTCAACAATTTACCTGTTGTCTTCAGTTTCCTGAACTTTCTTGACCCTATTATTGGGTCAAGCTGCTTGAAGCAGCTTTTTTCCTGAAGAAGTAATACTTCTTGTTCAGGCCTTCCACAGTGGTAAGGCCTCAGGATCAACCAGTCACGTTTGCAGATCCTAGAAGTCAAAAGATAGGTATAGTAATAAAAATACTACTCAGCAGAAGAGCAAGAGAGTGAGCAGCTGCTCCTGAATTGCTGCTGTGCTTTCAAGGGAGATATTGATAAGACATATGAAGATAATGACATTTTCTTTATGAAAGCTTAACAAATATGATATAAGTCAAAGAGAATGTGGTGACATCAAGAGACTCAAAATAACAGTGCAGCAAGGAAATAAGCACTGGCCAAGGGACTAAATATATCCCAATACTGTTGAAGATGCCCTATTGGTCTTCTGAGCTTGCAATCATTTCCAATGGAATTTTTAAAGCTTTGAAAGCCCTTTATGAGGTCTTCTTTAATCTGTATGTTCCTGACCAGGGACCCCATATCAGAAGCATGCACCTGCAGCTCTTCCACTTGCACAGCCACCATGGACTGTGTAGCAGTCTGATATAATTCATGAATTCCAAAAAGAAATATTGGATTATGTTTGTAGAAAGCCTTGATGTAGCAAAAGTTTGCTTTTAGAAGGTTAGAGGGGAGTTGAGAGCAGCATTTATATACGGAGCCCTTCTATAAATGGCCAGTGCATCTTACCAAAAGGTGGTGAGCACTTCTTGGCCAAATGTGGCACATTGCTCTACTATTTCTCTCATCAGTATCAAGCACTCTCTGGTGGAAGGAAGATGACTGCCTGATTGCTGCTAACCTCCCATCTGTCATTGTCCAGAGATCCGCTCACCTTCCAGGCTGGTCAAGGCCTTTGTCTGTCATTGTCAGGACAGAGTGGTCACCCCCGGCCCTGGATCTGCTTCCCAGCTGAACAGGTGGCTGAACTTGGGCCCAGCAGACCCACCTCTGGCCCTCAAGGCACCTCACTGCCCTCTGTTCTTCATAGCTCCCTATTTTCTATCCCCAATGCCCAAAGGGGGCACATCCTCTGTGGCCTTGCAGGGGCTTAGCTGTGACCTTGTAGGTTTGGGCAAGGCAACCGGCCAGCCAACGGGGTCCACGCTGGGAGAGGCCACTGCCACCTTCAGGACATGGTGGCTGAGGGGAGGGCAGGGCCCACCACTGCCTCAGGGCTTGGTTTGAGGCAATGACTCTGGGTCTCCCAGGGCAGGCACCACAGGCCACCCCCTGGACTCACAGGACCTCTGCCAGCTAGAGGCTGGAGGGACCTGGGAATGCAGCTGCACTCCTATTTTCACAGCGCTCTCTGCCTGAATGCATGAATGATATGCTTTACACCAAGTTGCCTTCTATCTGCTATCATCTCCCTCATCTCCACTTAGGACTTGCTTGACCCACATCCTCCCACTGTAGTTGAGCCAGCTGAGATGTATTGTTTAACCTAGAGAGGAGAGCAAGGAGAAGCATAAGGAAGGCTGTACCAGAGGGTGTCAGATGTTAGCCTTAATTTGGCTACAAGTTGTGACATCGTAACCCACTCTGAAGTCCCATGAGGAATATGCCCTGCCAAAATTAATTGTGTAAATATGGAGAATCAGTGGTTTTGAAACACAGACAAACCTATTTGTCCAATGTGCAGAGAAACCCTAAGTGGTAGCAGCATTAGCATGTACTCTTAACTGGATAAACCATCTAGCCTCCAAGGCATGTTTAATCCTAGTTGCCCACTGACTTTGCATTCCCCTCCAGGGAGTGGGGAGGGGAGGGAGGGAAGGGCAGGGCACAGTGAGCTTTCATCTCTGCTCTGTCCCTTTGCCCCATTTCTCTAACTTGTTTCTCTCATTCTTATCCAAATGATCTTTTTCATTTTATTTTTTTGTATGACTTAGCCTGACATTCTTACATCTTTCAAAGATTCACTAATGGCCAACTGTCTACAAGCATCAACCCAACTGCAAACTGTGCCACCTTTACACCTCTGGATAGACTGTTTGTGCTATTAACTGCATGTCAAGTGATTACTTTTGTAATGATTATCAATATCTTTATCAGATTCAATTATTTTTTAACAGATCAAACACACACTGTCTGGTTACATGAATAGTTCCTGATGAAGACAGAAACCATCTGAAACATAAATTGATTGATAAAACTCTATGTTGAAAAAAAATTCCTCTATTTTGCAGGCACTCTTGTTATCTCAGGGACAGTCCATTAATTACAGTTTTATTTTCTCCCATATAGAAATGTCTTTCTTTTTTTATTTTGGTAATATATACATACCATATATATTCCCATTTCACCATTCAAAGTATACAACTCAATGGCATTTACTACATTCACAATGTTGTGCAACCATCACCATGGCCTACTAGTTTCACAATATTTTCATCACCACCACAGGAAACCCCTTCCCCATTAGCAGTCATTCTTCACTTCCTTCTACTCCTAGCCTCTGGCAACCACTGATCTACTTTGTCTCTATATTCTGGATATTTCATATAAATGGAATCATACAATATGTCTGGCTTCTTTCAATAATAAGCATGGCCTTTTCATTAGTCCTTAGCTGGTTAAGAGACATACAGGGACCTGTCATAGCTCGGGCCAGTGGCAGCATCCCTGGGAAGGGATATGGGCATTGCCTAGTAAAAGATTCATCATCTGAAGTCACTCTGGATCCTCTTTCTGATGGATGATCTGGTGGATTATCACTCTATGTTACAGCCAACAGGTATGAAAGTTGGGTGTCTCTACTAGACTGGGGTGCATCACATTTTACCAAGAAAACCAGATTACAAATTTGCTTCAGTGAATCAGCCCAGTGCCTCGTTCTGCTGCTTGCCAAGCAGTGGAGATCTTCCTCCTTAGGTCAGGACAGAATCCCTCATGCAGTAGTACATGCCTTTCTTTCCCTGTTCTGGCATCATTAAGCTGGGCACCACCATCCCTCTTGGTAGAAAATTTCCACTGACTTGCCCATTGTTATTTGTTCTCCACTGCAAAAAAATCAGACAGATCACTTCATCCTTTCCTCACAGGTCCTTTGATTGTTTGTTGCTTAATGCTGGGCAATCCACTCTGCAACCATTTATCTGAGACCACTAAAGCTGAGACCATCCATGGTTCCCTCTTGCATGCATCTGGGTTGTAGGATTTGATGAGCAATTACTCCTATCACAGCAGACTGGATATTAGACAGCTGGGGCTCTCTGAAGCCATTTGAGGGACTTGCCCAGAAGACAAGGAAGCAATTTCAGAAGCAATTGCTTCAAAGCCTCCATCCAGTTCCCTGTGCCTGGACACAGGAAACAATGGATGGATGGAGCCAGGTTATGTGTTTCACAGAGAGATGCTTTAAGGCTCCCGATATTTCCCACCTACATCACTGGCTAGGGAATGGGGACCTTACAAGAACCTCCTTCTACATCCAGAGACAGAGCAGCACATAAAAGATAGAGAATGCTGGCTGAATCCATGCACAAGGGGCCTCCATTCCACCATGAATTAAACATTTATGGAAGCATCTTCTGTGCCCCAGACACTGTGCTGGGGCTAGAGGTATATATGGAGATGAATAAGATCCCCTCTGTCCTCCTTTCTCCCCATGGAGATAATGGACTGGCAGGGAAAATGATACATTTCATTAACTCTTCCTTATCCAGAGCAGACTGGGAGACTTGCTGTAACAGCAGCACATCAATTCAGAGTAGGAGGGCAGGGGAAGGCTTCATGGAAGGAGGGGCATGTGAAATTTGTGTTTTATTTGTAAAATCCTTTATAGCCACAACTCCACTTAATTCCCCTTCCCCTTGCCCAACCCCAGCATGGTCCCTACAGCTCATCTCTCCCCCAAGGCTGTTTATCCTAACCCACCAATCTGTTAAACCTGAGCCTGCCTTAGTCTTCCAGAGAAGACGTTTTTGAATTATACCTCCCACCCATGCAACACAGCTTAAAACACATCTTCCCAGAAAAACAAGCTTTCCATGAACTTTCTGACTTTAATTTCTATAAGAATGTGGGGAGGAATCCCAATTTCCCACTGGATCCATAAGGAAAAAAGTAGACACCAGCAAAAGCAACACCATCCCCAACATAATATCAGCTATCATTTATGGAGCCCTTGCGATGTGGAAGGGAAGGGGCCATCAGCCACAGCTGAGGAAAGACTGCAAGACTGCACATAGGTGGAGGAGAAGACAGGGCCAGCTGTATGGAGCTTTTCAGGCACCATAAATACTCAGGTCACCATGTATATTCAATTAGGTAGAGATTTGCTGATAGGCTCGGGTGAACTGGAAATGACAGGGAGACTGACTTCTTTTGAGAATCTCCCAGCATCCAAGGAATATTCAACACACCAGAGGACTGGATGGGCTCATAGGTGGAGGCAGAAAGCTAGAAGCTTCAATGGAGACAAGGGTGAGAGTGACAAATGGCAGGAGCCAAGGGTCCCACTAGACAGAAGAAGTCCTTATCACCCTTGTAAAGCAGTGCCCAGCTCAACTGCAGAGCCATGCAGTGGAACTGTGGATTTTATTATTTCCATTCATGTGCAACTCTTTACCATCTCTAGGGGACATATTCCTGCTTGGCAGATTCTTATACAATCAAAGAAATAGGGTGCTAAAGGGAACCTGAAAGAAAGTCAACTAATCCTGCAGTTCTTAAATCTTCTCCAACCATTACAGCCTCAAGGGGCTTTGCTCTACTCACTAGCTTCTGAGAACAATTTCATATGAGGACAGGGCTCTGCAGCTGCAGAAATGAAATGTCTTCAAAGAAACTCTCTCATCCACACTCATCATTTTATGCATGTGGATGCCAGGAACCAGGCAGGGTGAGACTCTTGTCTAAGTCAGTGGCAGTATCTGGCTAGAACTCACTTCTCTTCACTCCCAGTCCAGGTTCTGCTTTTTTCTGTCTGTGAAGGAAAGAATTCATGGAGCAAGGTCACTGCCAGCTCATCTGATGCCTTTGTGTGAGTAAGAAAGAGAGGGACTCCTCTGGGACATTTGGCTTCATGAACAAAATGCCCCCTCTGCCGGGTGCCCAAGGTGCCTCTTTCTGGAGTATACTTGTATGACCACAGGTGATGAAAACTAAGAGATGGATCTGGTCAGGTCAATAGTACATTTTATGTGTCCTCCTCTGGGCAGTCCTATATCCTGCATTCATTTCACCTTTTAAAAATGTGCACTTATTAAATGCCTCCTGCAGGCACGATAACATTTTCATGACACATCTGGTAAAGAATATCACTGGAGAGGAAACTGCGGCTTAAATTTAGAAAGGAAGTTTCTTACCATTAAGATTTTAAATTGGTAGAATGAGGGTAAGAGGCCGAGGGAGGCCGTGATGCTTAGAGGGAGGTGAGTGAGGGTGAAGCTGCTTTTAAGGTGATGTGAATTTTTGTGCATTTGGGAAGTCTACCATCAAACCCTAATCCTCCATGGTCAGCAGGAGAAAACTGATTAGCTTCCATACAAAAATGGTTCTGAATTAACACTTAATTGGTACAGAATTTCTGTTTGGGGTGATGGAAAAGTTGTGGTTATGGATGGTGGTGACGGGAGCACAACATTGTGAATGTGATTAACACCACTGAGTTGTGTACTTGAGAGTGGAAAAAATGGGAAATTTTAGGTTTATACATGGTACAAGAATAAAAATGTATTTTAAAAAAACCCCATAGAACTGTACAATGCAAGAGTGAACCCTAATTTAAACTGTGGACTGTAGTTAATAATCTAATAAAACTAACATCTTATTGTTTCATCAATTGTAAGAAAGCTTTCACATTAATGCAAAATGTTAGTAATAGAGATGACTGTGTATGTGTGTAGGGGGTATGAGAACTATGTACTTTCTGCGTGAGTTTCTGTAAACCTACAACTGCTCTAATAAAAAATAAATAAATAAAAGACATTTATTGCTTTGAGTTCAAAGAGACCCCCTAAGAGCTTTTTGATGACTAACAGGGGTTTTTAACCAGGGGTCCATGAGCTTGAATTGAAATTCAAAAAAAGCATTATTCTTGTGGGAACGTGTTGGTGCAGGTGTGATCTATTTATTAATAATACTCAGCAGAGTGTGGACTTACTAAGGGGTCTGTGGTTTTCACCTGACTGGAAAAGCACTCCATGGAACAAAAAAAACATTAAGAACACCTGGTTTCAAACAAATGCACACAAAAAGGGAAAGAGTCTGGGGTTCCCAAAGCAGAGGGGATGGTAAACATCATTTGGGACAGTCTGTGGGTTTGGGGTAAGGCATGTGGATGGTGTGGGTGGTTGCCACAGACATATTTGAGCTCTGGGGGGCCTAGGCCCCATGGCTGGAAAGCTACTTATTAATCAGGCCAAAGGGTAGTGTTAGATTTATGCCTCTAACTGGGGTGCTTCAAAGTACATGTGGCAAACACTGGAAAAGCCAAGTGGAGAAATAGATGCCAATATAATTATAGTGGGGGATTTTAATACACCATGATCACCATTAAACAGAACATGGTGACAAAGAATCAATAAAGAAACAAAGACTTTGAATAACACATTAGAGGACCTGGACCTAATATACATATGCAGAACACTACACACAAATATAGTGGGATATACATTCTTCTCATGTGCACATGGATCATTTTCCAAGATAGACCATATGCTAGGCCACAGAAAAATTCTCAATGAATTCTGAAAGACTGAGATTATACAAAGTGATTTCTCTGACCACAATAGAATGAAGCTGGAAACCAGTAAGGGCCAGAGAACCAGGTTAGACACAAGATATGGAAGTTTAAGAACAACAGTGGGTCAAGGAGTAAATCTTAGACCAACAGTGGGTCAAGGAGTAAATCTCAAAATAAATCAGTAACTACCTTGAAATGAATGAAAATGACAATAACACATATCAAAACCTACCGTATGCAGCAAAAGCTGTCCTGAGAGGGAAATTCACAGCCATAAATGCATATATCAAAAAAGAAGAAAGAGTTAAAAATCAAAGAACTACACATCTGGGGGAATTAGAAAGACAACAACAAACTAACCCCAAAGGAAGTAGAAAGAAGGAAATAACAAAGGTTATAGCAGAGCTAAATGAAATAGAAAATAAGATAACACTGGGGGGAAGAAGATAGTTCTTCAAGAAGATCCATAAAATTGACAGAGTCTTAGCTAGACTAACATAGAAAAACTGAAAGAAGATGCAAATACACAAAATAAAGAATTAGGAAGGGGATATCACCACTGGCCCTACAGAAATAATATCATAGGAGGATACTTTGAAAAGTTATATGGCAACAAGAAAGATAATTCAGAGTAAACATACAAATTCCTAGAAGCTCACAAGCCACCTACATCGATGAAAGAAGAAATTGATGAACTCAACAGACCAATTACAAGTAAAGTGATAGAATCAATAATCAAAAACCTGCCAACCAAGAAGAGCCCAGGACCAGACAGCTTCACAGGTGAATTATACCAAACACTCTGGAAAGAACTAACACCAATCTTGCTTAAACTCTTCCAAAAAATAAAAGTAGAAGGAACATTTCCTAACTCATTCTATGATACCAACATCACCCTAATACCAAAATCAAAGACTCCACAAGAAAGAAAATCTATAAACCAATCTCTAATGAACCTAGATGCAAAAATCCTCAACAAAATACTTATTAATTGTATTCAAAAATACATCAAAGGAATTATACACCATGACCAAGTGGGTTTCATCCCAGGTATGCAAGGGTGGTTCATCATAAGAAAATCAATGTAATATACCACAAAAACAGATGAAAAGAAAAAAAAACATGAAATCTCTAGAGATGCAGAAAAAGGATTTGAAAAAAATATAGCATCCTTCCCTGATA
>PVKH010044994.1:0-10547 GCA_004027955.1 Chaetophractus vellerosus | reverse complement strand
AATGGCAAGCCGCCATGGGCGGGCCGGAGCCGCCGTGGGCAGGGCAAAAAGCTGCCACGGATAGGCAAAAGCCGCCACGGGCAGGGCAGGTCGCCTGCAAATCGAGCACAGCCAGCCACCCGCGAACTGAAAAAGCCGGCCGTGATGGAAGCAGAAGCCGCCCACAAGCGGGGAAAGCCGCGCCTGCGCAGTGACCAAGCCTCGGCGCGTCGCCGCAACGGGGGGGAAGGGGAGATATGTAATAAAATAAATAAATCTTTAAAAAAACAAAAGGGAATCATTAGAGAGCAGTTTACTGAAAATAAAACATACTATGTGTAAGTGCACATTCCTGATACACATAAATACTAATAACTCTAAGTTTCTCCAGAAATGGCAGAGTTGTAACAATGGCTATTAAATAAATTAAAGTTACCTTAGATAAAAAGAAGAAAACAAAACAGTAATTAAAGAATGAAATAACTATCACTATCAACATAACACAGACAGGAAAGTTGAAGTGAACAAACCAGGTACACATTTTTCCCCCATTTTTTCCTCAGGATGTGTTTGTGGTTTTTTTGTTTTTTGTTTGTTTGTTTGTTTTTTTCTTTAAACTTGCATACATTAGATTACAATAATTCTTCTTTCCATTCTAAATATTAATATTTTACTCTTTAAAGAGAGAGGTCAGGAAGAGAGAAAACTGCAAGTCCTTTTTGAAATTTACTACCAGATCCATTAGGCCAATCCACTGACAGCTAGTCTGGACAAATACAAGAGCCACATGCATTTTCCATTTCTCACTCCCCTTGCTTTTATACTTCAGGAACACAGGAAACACAGTTTGGAGGAAACAATAAATTTTAGGAAGCTCTCCTAAAAATGATGCTACAACTAAGACCACATCTCCTTAAGTTAAAAGTGAAACACAAAATTGGTTGTTTTAAATATTAAAAACTGTTTTTAAAAATAAAGTTAAAATCTATGCAATGTTAACAGTCACAACAGATCATTTGTCAAAGGGACAGTGTTCTGGTATGATAATAGTTGCAGGAGCATACAATGATTTCTGCCATAGGACTGTAGTAAAGGAGATGCAAACTACTCCTTACCATATATTTATAGGATCAGCAAACAACTCTTTTTTGATGTCAGATCATTCATATATACAAAAACTCTTTTCAAGTCATTGGTATTGAGTAACACATTTGATCTCTCAACAGATTACAGAGGTTGAACAGTATGGACAGTAGGAATAACACAAATGTGCCTGACTATCCTTATGGGATTAACAAACTCTGAAGAGATCCAGCAGGTCCTGTTTATGTTATTTCTCCTGTTATACCTGATAACTGTGCTGGGGAATTCAGGGATGACACTGATAATTCACCTGGATCTCAAGCTTCACACCCACATGCATTTTTTCCTCAGTCAACTGTCATTCCTTGACCTCAGGTACTAAATGGTCATCCCTCCTAAAACCTTAGAAAATATACTGATTTCTAACAAGTATATTCCATTTACCAGTGGCTCTACCCAAATGTCTTTTTTTGCTTTATTGGGTGCCACAGAATTCTTCCTTCTCCCTTAATGGCTTATGACCACTATGTAGCTATCTGCAATCCTCTTTACTGAGTTGTTATATCCACAAGGCTCTGCTGTGGACTCATCATTGGTTCCTAAGTTTTCTGAATTCTTAGTCAATATTCTCTATGTGAACAGTTTGTATTTCTGTAAGTCCAATGCAATGTATCACTTTTTTCTGTAACATATTCCTGATTTTAGCCCTGTCCTGCACTGACACTTATGTAACTGAAATCATGATATTTCTTTCTTGCTTGTTTGAACATAATGGTGTCTCTTATCACAATCTCTGTGTCTTGGGGATCATTCTATAATCCTGAAAATTAATTCCAATTCAGGAAAGTGCAAAGCCTCTATACCTGTGCCTTCCACCTCTTAGGAGTCACTATCTTTAACAGCACCATGATTTTAACTTATTTAAAACCGAAGAATTCCTACTCCTTGGAAAAGGGACAAGTGGCCTATGTGTTTTATACTATGGTGATCCCCATGATGAAGCCATTCATTTAATCTTTTGAATAAAGAAGTAAAAAATGCTTTCATTAGAGTCATGAATAAGAGTCTATTGAAATGACAGTGATGCAGTGATGCTAAATATTTAATCTCCTATTTTTGTCCATAAATGGTGCAATTGATCACTTTCTAAATAAAGTAGCATCCTTTAATTAGATTGCATTTCAATTGAGCCATCCTCTATTTGACCAATTATGATCTGGAACATTTACAAGAATATATTTTTTATAATCTACATAGTTATTTGATACCATGAAATATATATAAAACATTTAGTTTTAATATATGTATTTTATAGGTTAAGTAATGTGAACAAATATGTAGTGTTATTTTTCAAAATCTATCACAGAAACCAACATGCATGTTCCAAATTCAGAGAATTTTATTATAGAGAGCATTTTTAGATTCCATTCCATTTACTTTGTAGAGAAGAAATATAGCACAGTTGTAAAGAGTGAAGCTTTAGAATGGACAATGCAAGGTTTAGGTTATAGATCTCCCATCTTTTTACCTGTATTTCCCTTAATAAGTCATTGAAATTTTAAATCTAGTTTATTCAAATGTACAAGAAAAATAGTAATTCTAAAACAATAGATCTATTATAAAGATTAAATCAGAAGAAAAATAGAAAGATTTAATGTAGTACTAATAAATTTTTGCCACAATTATCAGAATACTTGCATTCTTGTGTAATTTTGAATAACACAACAGCTTTTTCTTTTGAAAATGTTCACTGGTATTTTATAAATCCTTATGTATAATCCTATTCATAAACAAACAGCTGAAAAAGGAAAAATAGCTCTTTAATATCTGGTCTTAGAGCAAAGTAAAATATTGTTATAGAGCTATGTTCTAGAAATAAGTGTATGTGAACATTGAAGAACATTTTGAAAATATTTTGAATTATTAATAACTTTACTCATTATCTTCTAGATGAATCTTATGTATTTGCCTGTATATATTACTTTTATATACATACACAATTTTTGACAGTTCCTATTTCTATTTTGCACCTTTCAGTTTCCATTTATTTCTTGTTTTAAAGAATAATTTAAAAGAATCATTTGCTTTCTAAAGATTTCAATAAGTTTGCTATATTCCTTAAAAGAAATGAATTATTGAGTTAAAATTCTTGGTTTAAAATGTTTAATAGGGAAAAGTTTTAAACCAGTGATTGATAATGAGACAAAATTTTGTGTCAGTCCATAAATTTTAATCAGGTATGTTACTAAAATTTTCTTTATAAATTAATCTGCATAACCTGGAATTTCAATTATAATTTTCTCTACTATTCAATACATATTTAATAAAGTATATTTTTAAATTTTTCTGAAATTTTATTATTTTTAACTTAAGCTATTTTTATTTTACATATATTCATAAATATATTTGAATTCAAGTGTTTTTTCTTTTAATTTATATTAAATTTTTTGTAGAATTTAATTTAATTTTTGTCTTAAAGTATTTTTGAATGATTAAAATAAAGTTTAACCTCAGTCTCTTTAATAAAAAGTTTATGACTTTTCACTAGTTCTTCACTGTTCATTAATTTCTTCAAAAGCAAAGTGCATCATTTTCTTCTACATCCTGAATTTATATGAATATTTTAAGAATATATAATATCCATATAAATTACTGTACTACATCTTATTTTTGCTCTGAACTCTAGGTTGTCTAGAATCTGTTTTTAGTGCAATCTCTTTTGTTATGTTTGCTATTAGAGATGTCTTTGATAAGCATTTATTTGAATATAAATTTTTTACTAATCTCTCATCATGTACATATAATGAGTTTATTCCTATATTTTAGGCTCTTTTCTTTTTCTGATCTTTATGTTGACCTTGTCTCATTTATGTATATATCTGTGATTTTGAAAATATATTATGTTGGTTTGTGTTCTTAATGATGGTCTACATATCCTCCAATATTTAAACAATAAGTTCAGGGCATGCTTCAGAGTGAAATAAATTCTGACTATCCTATACTCTTAAGATATTCTACAAAACATGAAAGATGTTACTAATTGAAAGTAATATAACATTTGTGAAATGTGAAAATCATAGATTGTTTTCACATTCCCTCTATTTCCCTATTTATTTTAGTGCATAACTTATTTTATGCAAGATGTGGTCTGAAGTATTTTAAGACAGTATTCTTTTGTGCATTGTGGTATAACAAAATTCTATGTATTACAAAAATTAAATTATTCAAATAATAATAAATAAATTAACACTGGAATAGACATGACAAAATAAGAACAAGAGTTTTTTTTGTAAACATTTGATGTTATATAATAATGGAAAAATTAGGTTATATTTACTCAGCCCCTACTAGAAGCCAGACAATATTTACATGACTTTAAATATATAAATTACATAGTTTATTTCCACAAGATAACTCAGGAATGTACATCTAAAATCTACAATTTAATCTTAGGTAATAGAAATCCTTTATGATTCTAGGAATGGAAGAACATTTCTCATTGATGTGGAGGAAGTGGTCACTGGAGGTTCTGAAGGAAGGGAGAGGGAAACAGGTATAATACAGAGTATATTTGGAACTTGGAAATTGTTCTGAATGACATTGAAATGACAAATACAGGGCATTATATTTTGTAATAACTTACAAGAATATGTAGGAGAGAGTGTAAACTACAATGTAAACTGTAATCCACACTTAATGGAAATGCTCCAAAATGTGTTCATTGATTATAACAAATGTGTCACACTAATGAAGGATGTTGTTAATGTAGGAAAATATGGGAGGTGCATGGAGAAGGCTATATGGGAATCCCCTATATTTTTGTGTAGCATTTATGTAATCTAAATATCATTTTTTAAAAAATATTTTAAAAAATTAAGATACTAAGAGGGATAAAGAATTGTAATATAGGTGCATTTTCAGGACTTGGAATTGTCCTGAATCATATTGCAATGATAGGTACAGGCCATTATTGATCCTGCCATAACCTACAGAATTGAGTGGGAGAGAGTGTAAAGTACAATGTAAACTATAATCCATGTTTAGTGGCAATGCTCCAAAATGTGTTCCTTCTTTCCCCTGCTCTCACTGTGTCTCCTCTGCATGGATCAACACACAAGTAAAACCTGGGAATTTTTAATCCAAAATGGAAAATTGTAGTCTGTAAATTGGTCCTCTTTATCACTCTTCAGTCCCTTACTGTCTACCTGGGACCCATGATCTGTTATTTCCTCCCATTTCTCTTCCCTCCCTACCTTAATAAATTACTGGCCTGATTTAAAAAAAAATATGTTCATGAATCGCAATGAATGTACCACACAAATGAAAGAAGTTGGTAATGTGGGAGAAAGTGGGAGGCTTGGGGAGTGCGGTATAAGGGAACCCCCTATATTTTTTCTGTAGCATTTTATGTAATCTGAGTATCTTTTAAAAATAAAGTAAATTTTTAAAAAGGAAAAAAAATAAAAGAAACAGAATGCCTAGTTGGCCTCAGAGGATTTTGAAAGCAACATAATTCTCATTTGGGTTTGCTATTCTGGCCCACTTACTGAGTAACCCAAAAATCTGCTGGCTTTGACAGGCAACTGGAACATGAGAAGGTGTTGCCACAGGTCCAAACTTCCATGCATGTCTTTGTGCTACTTAGGCCATAAAATGATCCAGCTTATCCAATAGTATAAGTAGCAAATGCGCTTGCCGTTTGGGGCCTTTGTCAGGCCTCTATATGAAAAACACAGGTAGATGAGATTTTGGAGCAATATTCCCAATCTCTGCAGATAATTTTTTTTCTTGTTGTTTTTTTCCAGAGAAACAGCTTTTGGTTAGTTCGTTGGCCTTAGGAGAGGCTGAATGCTTATTTAACCATAGGTCGCCTAATTACAATATGACCTGAACTGCTATCTAACAAAAGGGTGGTGTCTGACCAAGGTTGTCATTACTTTGGGAGTGTATTGCAGCAGTCCATCATCAAATGGAAATAGTTTTTAAGGGATCAGGCTCTAGCAAGCACTGAGGCACAAGTAAGTTGCATAAAGTAGTCACCAAATGTCTGTGGCCCCACTACTTCCTCATTACCTTCTCTCTCCCATTGGGAGTTTCTTACAAGAGAAAACTTCAGCCTTGTTTACAGAGGATTTTCCATGATATTTAGACTCCACCCAAAAGTAGACAGCTGCAGCACTACACTGCTTTCTTGGAACATCCCTGAAGGACTGTGGTTAAGGAATATCTTCCCAGTAGGCAGAACTGTGAGCAGTGTACCTGGTTGGTCATTTTGCTTGGAAGGAGAGATGGCCAGAGTTCCTTTTGTGTATAGATTCATGATGTGTGCCAATGATTTTGGCTGGTTTTGGCTGGTTGGAGAGATATGTGGATAGAAATGTCTGAATGGGTGCAAAACATGAAGATATTTGAGAGCCAATATTAAGTTAAAAAATAAATTATTTGTTGATAAAATTTCAGTTATGAGACCCTTTTATAAGAAAATTTGAAATATTTAAAGAAAAATTTTATATAGTTAATTAGATTCTCTGACTTCTATCATTGTATCTAATTTGTTATTCACATATGTTGCTCTTTTAAGAGGAGTAAACTTTAGACAGAATGCTTAAATCACACACAGCTTTTTTGATCATACAGCTGGGCCATGAACACATAACTTCAGATTCCAAATTCTATTTAATTTATCTCTCACCTTTGTGAATGCAAGTACATCATTGAACTGATGGAAAGATATTGTATCATAACATATTTTTCTTCTAAGTACATATCTCATATAAAGAATAATAGATTGACTACATCATACTCATCAACTTTGTATGTTATTTCTTTCAATTCTTCTTTTTATCACATCTACATAAACACTTTTGTCCCAACCACCATTCAGTTAATATTTATGCAAAACCATCCTATCATGGCATTTTTGAAATATAAAAGAAAAACCATGGAGGTTTCCCAGTGAAGTCAGGCATTTCATTAAATGAAAATTTTAAAAATATTTTATACTCTTACATTTAGTCACAATATCTGGTTAATTATGGTTAATTAGAATAGGTTCTTTGTGGGTTCTAATTTATTTTGTCTTATTTATTTCCAATACATAGAATTTAAGCTAAAATTTGCCTTGTCTTAGACCTCATTTGAGCATTTTCCTTTCTCTGCCATAATTCGTGTTTCCATTAATTCCATGAAAATGTTTTTGCCTTATATTGGCAATTTTTTTAGGAGTCCTCAATTTATCTTTCCCAGAGTGATGTTGGAATGTGGCTCCTCTCATTCTTTCTGTTCAGATGGCTTTTACTCTTACTGATAGGAACCATATCAGTATTGTGAAACTTGAGCTTGACATAAATTACAAATTTAAATATTTTGCAGAAAATTATTTGGAAAAAAATTATGTGACCTCAACACTGATTCAAAATCCCTGTGGGTTGCATGTGGAAATGTCTGCTCCTCACTCCTTTATTTTTTTATTTTTATTTTTTAAAGATTTATTTATTTTATTACATATCTCCCCTTCCCCCCCGTTGCGGCGACGCGCCGAGACTTGGTCACTGCGCAGGCGTGGCTTTCCCCGCTTGTGGGCGGTCTCTGCATCCATCACGGCCGGCTTTTTCAGTTCGCGGGTGGCTGGCTGTGCTCGATTTGCAGGCGACCTGCCCTGCCCGTGGCGGCTTTTGCCTGTCCTTGGCAGCTTTTTGCCCTGCCCACGGCGGCTCCGGCCCGCCCATGGCGGCTTGCCATTCTCAAGGCGGTCTGCCCGCTAGGAGAGGTCCCCGGGAACCGAACCCGGGGCCTCCCATGTGGTTTCCCAGCGAGCTCTTTATCCACTGAGCTATCTAGCCGGGCCCCTCACTCCTTTAAAATTAGGAGGAATATATCCATAATGTTACATTTTGAAGAGCTAGCATTTGGTTTTATTGACCTTTTTTAAAATTTTATTTCATTTATCTCTTCTCTAATCTTTTTTATTTCCTCCCTCCTTGTCACTCTGGGTTTCATTTGCTCTTCTTTATTTAGTTCTTCCAATTTTCAGTTAGGTCTCTTATTTGAGATTGTTCTTATTTTTTACGGAAGCATCTAGAGCTATAAATTTCCTTCACTGCACTGCATTCATTTCATCCCATGAGATTTGGTATGCTATATTTTAATTTTCATTTGCCTTAGAATATTTCCTAATTTTGCTTCTGGTTTCCTCTTTAACCCATTTGTTGTTTTAAGAGTTTGATGTTTAATTTCCACATATTTGTTAATTTTCCATTTCCTCCTCTGTTATTGTTTTCTAGCTCCGTTCTGTAGTTGTTAGAGAATATACATTGAATGATATCAAATTTTTTTTAATTTAGGGAAACTTCTTTTGTGACCTAAATTATGATCTATCCCAGAGAATGATCCATTGAAGAATGTGTCTTCTGTTTTCCTTGGGTAAGGGGTTCTATATATGTCTAAGTCTAGTTGGTTTAGAGTATCATTCAAGTCTTTTACTTCCATGTTAATTTTTGGACTACATTATCCATTATTGGGAATTTTGTATTAAGTCTTCTACTATTAATCTAGAGCATTGAATTTCTTCCTTAACATTTGTCAATATTTTCTTCATATATTTTGGGTTTCTGCTGTCAGGTACATATATTTACTTATAACTGTTACATTTTCCTGTTGAACTGTTTCCTGCATTAGTATATAATGCCCATCTTTGACCCTTGTGTATAATTTTGACTTAAAGTCTATTTTTTCTATCAGTAGCAATTCCCCAGATCTCTTTGGTTCCTACTTGCATAGCATATACTTTTTCCATCCTTTCACTTTCAACATAACTGGATTGTTGAATTTAAAGTGAGTCTCTTGCACACAACATATACTTGGGTCATGATTTTTGATAGGGATTACAGTGCATTACATATTAAAAAGTCATCTATAAAACAAAAACAGACTTCCAGTTTCCAGCCTAATATGTAGAAAAAATGCATATCATTGGAGTTAAATTGGTATCAAACCAAATATGATTATATATTTAGTATGTTAAATTTTAACCTCATGGTAAACACAAGAAAAATATATGAAAAAAATGTCTAGACAGAAATAAGTCTCATCATCATAAAACACAAAAATGAAGTAAATGTAAATGTAAATATTTGTGAAAGAATTGAGGGAGCAAAATGGTATAAGAATCACAAAGGCTAAAAAACAAATGAGATAAGAAAGTGCTATATTATCAGTAGCAACTTTAAAGGTAAACAGTGTAAAATCTCCACTCTAAAAGGAGAGATTGGCATAATGGACAATTTTTTTTATATCTTTCCATCCCCCCTTCTCTATCCAATGACCTACAATCTCTATGAAGCTATTTGCAAAACTCTTCACTACCTAGTTATTTCCATGAGGCTGGGTACTATGTGAATAATTTCACTGAATTGTTATTCAAGGTTCTTTGCATGAACAGTTTGCATTTTTGCAACTCCAAATTAATCTATCACTTTTCCTATTATTTAACCACAATTTTAGCCTGGTACTGAACTGTAATTTGTGAAACTGATATCATGATATTCATTCTCACTAGTTTAAATGTAATAGTGTTTCTTATCACAATCTTTGTATCTTATGGGTTCATTCTGTTGAATATCCTAAAAATTAATTCAACTTCAGGAAAATGTAATGTCCTCTCTACTTGTGCCTCCCACCTAATGGGAGTCAACATTATTTACAACACTACAATTTTTACTAATTTAAAACTGAAGAAGTTCTACTCCTTGGGGAGGGATCAGCTGGCTTCTGTATTTTATACTATGGTGGACCCCATGCTATACCCACACATTTATAGTTTAAGAAACAAAGAATGAAAAATGTTCTTATTAGAATCACGCAGAAGAGAGAGTCCTTCAGACAATTGGAAAGGATGGTGTCAAAAAGTCAAATTCATCTTTTCTTTTTTTCATATTTGGATATTTACTTGTAGTCACAGGGCATGCCCCAATGTGAAAACACACTCTCCTCTGGGACAGAAGAGCAACAAAAGGTTTTTTTCTCATGCACAAGTGAATTTTGTTCTAACAGTTTTCAACTAGATGATAAAAATTATTATATGAGTGTGCTTTGGGCTCTGGTTAAAATTTTTTTATTTAAGTGAAAAGTCATCTGCCATAGGGTTGGAAAAGGAATCTAATCATACAGTACATAGTACTAGCTCTATACTGATTACCCTATGTGCCATTTGGTTAAAAACTTAAAATCCTGAAATTGAGTTTCCTATTCCTGCATATATAACCTGATTTATTCTCCCAAAATTCCCATAAACATGTATGTAATGAAATAATGTGAAACACAATCTATGACAGAGTTCATAACAGTTTAATAAAAATTGCTATGGCTTTATATAAATTGTCATGATATACTTCTAAGAGGTATAAGAGATAGTTTAAGCTAAATGAAAATCATTAATAGAAAGTATTACTGATAGAGGTGGTACAGTATATAGATAGCCAAAATAG
>PVKH010044993.1:0-10550 GCA_004027955.1 Chaetophractus vellerosus | reverse complement strand
GAGGTTATGGATCACAGAAGGGTCACAATGTGGATGGGAGAGGAGTATTGGAGGGAGGGTGTCAAGGTTGGGGGTGCATGGGAGGAAGTCCACCTGAACATACATAAAAGTCATACATAATTGTTCAAAGGTCATGGGACATGGTCATGGAGTGAAGTGTTAATCACTAAATGGGAGAACACTGAACTCCCGTCTTGGAGATCTCTGTCATATTCTCCAGATAAGTAGCAACATCCCCCTGAGTACAGGGGCAGTGACTGGCAAAGGAGGATAATCCCTTGATGGGCCTCTGTTATTGATGACTAGCCTTATGAGACATTGCTGTTGAAATTGAAATAGCCTAGTGTTAAGGGGTGCCTAAGAGTTGCCTCTGGAGAACCTCCTTGTTGCTCAATGTGGCCTCTTTCTAAGCCAAACTCAGAATATGAATACATTACCTTCCTCCCAGCCTAGGACATGACCCCCGGGGATGAGCTTCCCTGGCAAAGAGGGATTACTAACAAATGCCAACGGGCAGTAAAACTGGGAAGAGACTTCAAATAAAAGGGGTAACGGTAAAGACAAATGAGTTCATAGTGCTAAGAGACTTCAAAATGAGTCCGGAGGGCAACCCAGAGGTAACACTTATGCAAATCCCAGTAGGACCTCCTAGACTTCCAATATGGAAATCACCCCAAACATAGGGCCCCCAGAGGGCTTTGGAGATATCTAGGTCATATACCAGGGCAGATAATCCCAGAGTTTGGTGCCTTACTAGTGGGCCCTAACTTGGAATTCTTGCTCTGGAGAGCGATAGAAACTGACCAAAATATGTCTACACTGCAAATGGTCCAAATGTCTCTTCTATTCAAACCTATATTTGATGCCAGAGTTTTAGGTGCACTTCCATAGACCGAGACTACAGGCTGACCATAAGCCAACCGGGTACAGAAACTCTGTGGACCTGCAACTCCTATGCTATAACTCAATGGACTCAACCAGGACACCTAGTTGGGAGTTGAAGATGGAAGACGGCTATGCCGGGGAATCCAGAGACCCTGTAGCTGCAGGCAGGATAATCCCTTCCATTGTGGAGGGGACATCACCATTCCAGACTTCTCGGGATTGGGGGAACAACTATGGACTAGAATGGACTTGTTGGAGCCCTGATATAGACTTATGATATATGCAATGCAAGAAATTGCAAAATTATGTGGAGCCAGGGTCATTGGACACTTTGGGAGCAGGGTGAGGGAAGAGCAATTGTAATGCAGGTTTTTTTTTGGGGGGGGGACCTGGGAATTGTCATGGATGATGCTGCAATGGAGGATGTAGGCCAATTTGTATGATCATGTATCATTCGGAACTGTAAGGAAGAGAGGGTTGTCTACGGCCTGAAATGTGATCTATGCCTGATGGCAAAGTCCCAAAATGTATGTATCTATCAGAGACGTTATGCCACACTGAGGGATGTGCATGTGGGGGGTTGTGGGAGGGGTGGGGGGGTAGTATATGGGTACTCCTGGAATCTCTGTGTAATATTTATGTAATCAATGTATCCTAAAAATGTATATCGATAAATAAAAAATTAAAAAACAAAACAAACTAAAACGAATGGAGTTAAAATCCTGTACAAGTTAAGTTTTGTTAATTTTCCCCCTAACTTTCAAAGTATTAGGTATAGTTAACTGAACAAGCAGCCAGTAGAAAATTTTTTAAAAATCACTTAGGGCAAATATTTATTGCTTAACAAATATTCAGAAAGTAGAAAATAATAGTTTCTCTTCATACATGTCAAAATTCTGACTTAGGCCCTCAGAAAATTAAAGAGTCAACTTAATTAAGGGCTTCTTCTGTGGGTTTACAGTATTAAGCAAAGGAGAATTGATCCTGATATTTCTAATAAAGCAAGTAATTAAACATTCACAGTTACACACACGCACACAATAAGTGACATTATTTTGGATTTCTAATCAAAATAAACTCCTGATTTAGAGGAATAGGTATCAGTCCAAACATTATTTATTTGTTTAACCTCTAAAGAAACTTCTCTGACAAGTCTTTATTCAGAAAAAAGGAAAATAAAGTCAAAGAGTGTGGTATTTGGAAGCGAAATTAGAAATCACTCATCTATTTTACAGATGACCAAATTAAGTCACAGGAGGGTGAATGATTTGCTTAATTGAAGACTGGTTGATTGCACAGTCAATGTCAAACAGTCTCCTGACTCACAAAGACCCCTGCTCTTTCGCCATTCTCTGGCCCCTCTGATGTGCATACAGCTTACATATGTTTTAAGTAAAAGCAAGTTATGTGATTCATTATACATACAAATAACTATAAAATGAATTTATAAATGCACATTATACATTTAGTTTTACAGTACTGGCTGTTCTGAGAAGAATATATTTTGTGGCATAATTGCAGAAATACGTGCACCTCCCCTTTGGGAATTGCATTTTACTAGTGTTTTCTCATATATATCTGAAAGATCCAATTCTTTATTAATCAAACAATAATTATTAAGTTTGAGGACCACCTAGGTTTTTTCCCCTAATTTTTTTACTTCCCTGGCCTATGGATGATGAAAAATGACATGTATCATTAAATATAAATACAGAAAATAACTTACTGGTATAGAATAAAAATACAAAATTTTCAGAAGAAATAGTTATGACAAATGACTTTTTGAAACTATAACCTGTATTTTGGACAGTTTTATAAGAAATGATGGGACAAATCCAGAAGGTAAACCTATATATTCTTCTTTCATTATCAGTATATTTAAATAATATTCAGAAAAACTATATAATGACAGAATTACTAGATTATATTTTGTATTTTCTGCTGTGAATAAGCTATATCTCTAAAGTTCCAAAGCAATCAACAGATTTAGATAATTTGGTTAAATTATGTGTCTTGATAGCCATGTATGGACATAGTCAAAATATCATTTCTACTAGCGCTAAGTAAATTAAAATATGGTTTGACTTAAAAATATCCTGGTTTTCATAAATTGTTCATAAATATACTCTCATATTTAGTCAAACCTGATACAATCCCCAAATTAAAAGACTTCTCATCAGTTTCTACAGAAAATATCTTTAATACAAAATGGTTTTAGATGCATATATATCTATTTTATTTTATCTAGAACTTTTATCAGCCACATGTAAAAGTTAGAGTAGTTTTTTTTTTATTACATATCCCCCCCTTTCTGCTTGTTCTTGCTGTGTTCATTTTTGCGTTCTTCTGTGTCTGCTTGTCTCCCCCCCACTGCGGCGACCCGCTCACTGCGCAGCGGCCTGCCTGCTTGCAGCGGCTTGCCCTGCCTGCTGCGACTTGCCCTGCCCATGGCGGCTTGCCTTCTCAAGGTGGTCTACCCGCTCAAGGAGGCCCCGGGAACCGAACCCGGGGCCCCCTATGTGGTAAACCGGTGCCCTACCAATTGGGCTATAGCCGGTTCCTAGAGTAGTTTTTAAATTAAGAATAGAAATTTAGAAATGTAGGTATTCTTTAACTTCTTTTGTCAAAACTAACCCATAATTTATTCTGCAACTTATAAAAATGGAAATTGTATTTACCCATTTTACTAAGATGTTACAAGACTGAAAATATGTTATATTTAATAGCAGATGACTACAGTTTTCAACTTAAGGATCTTTTGTCCATTCAAGATAATGGAATCTGAGAAACAACTGTGTAAAACCTCAATTGTACAATGAATTTTAAAAGAGCACTGAGCAAACAAAATTGGCTCTTGACTCTTTGAGAACAAAACAGTTTGCTCCTATTTCTTTTAACTAATACACATATTCCTCACAGGCTTTTAGAAATAGGACAAGGGATTTTATCAGACTTTTACAATTCTTTTCAATGAGCCACACTCGCCCAATATACAGGTCCACTGAATCATGGTTACTAATAACCTTTGCCCTAAATGTACATGAAACTTAACTTTGGCTAACCAATAGAGGAGTCTCACAGACAACAGAGTGTTAAATTCACCAAATATTCTCTTAGCATATGTTGTTCCTTAACAATTGTCACTCTAATTTACTTTCTGCTACGGGCTAATCTATTTTGCCAGGTGTTTATTTACCATTTTTAAAAAGCAATATCACTGATGGAAAGTAAGGTACAATGGAATCTTTAACCCCTTAATTAGTTCTTTATAGTCTTTCACTTTTTCTAAGAATTAAAAATGTTTGGTTAAATATTATTTATCCTAACATTCAGACAGCTGAGAGAAGTATGGTTTTTCTTCTCTTCTCTTCTCTTCTCTTCTCTTCTCTTCTCTTCTCTTCTCTTCTCTTCTCTTCTCTTCTCTTCTCTTCTCTTCTCTTCTCTTCTCTTTTATTTTCTTCTAATTTTAGAAAAAAAGAATGTAATGTTCAGAAGGGTTAAGTTTAAGTTCCTACATTTCAAATGGTGACTAAGGAAGATATCCTTGTTTTCAGTTCTGAAAAACAGACTCTGTTCCTCACCAAATCAAGTGAAGTGATTAGAAACACGTTCTGGCAAGAAACAAATGTACAAAAATTAAAAGGCAGTTCACTGAAAACTAAACATTAATGAAAGATATGCTACTTGGATAGCCAGGAATAAAGGAACTCTATTCCAGTGGGGGTCTACATGAGAGAGAAAAAGAAGGGAAACTTGTAAGGCAGCATACACAGGAACTGAGTGCTGACGAGGAGCCATGGGGAGGCAGAAGCATCCTGGGGTAGATGCCATACCCTTTCAGAAAACCTGAGTGATCACCAGCAAGAGTCAGGTCATTGGCCAGATGATGACAATAGGCATCTAATCTCAGGGTAGAAAGAGAAGACAAAGGATGACATAGTGAGAATCAAGAAAAGCAAGCAAGCAGAGAAGCAAGTTTAAAATAGTTTGAGAAGGACAAGTATGTACCAGTGTCTGCATTTTGTGCATTACCTTATGGCTTGAAGGAGCCATATGAGCCTAGAAGAATGGGAGTGTTGGTAAATGGTCAAACTCAAGTGGCAAGCCAGGTATATTTTGAAATAAAGGAACACATATACCCTAAATCTTGAATATAATGCAATGTTTAGAGGTCCATCTGTGTCAGTATAAAATATAAAAACCTGACAGAGTTTTTGAAAATGTAAATAAACTACTATTTTAGTTCCAAACTTTAATTTTCAAGTAGGAGATAAGCAATCACTTACTGAGATCATTTTGGAGTAAATTAAAATATCTGTTTAAAGGCTAGATTCAATAACTTTTGACGTACTCTTTACTTTGGCAATTCTGTGATATTGGACTTTGCATTTATCCTTTGTACATAAGATTGTTCCTTGTATAGAGGTCTAAACATTAAGAGGCAATATAGTTTAGGAAACAAGGACTCAAAATTAACAGAGAATATGTTGCTCTTGAGGACTATGATAGGTTGAATTATGTACCCCAGGAAAAAAATGTTCTTAACCTTAATCCATTCCTGTGGGTGTGAACCTATTATAGATAGGATCTTTTGAAGATGTTATTTTTATTCAATGTGTGGCCCACCTGAACCAGATGGGTCTTAAATCTATTACTGGAGGTTTTATAGAAAAAAGCCATGGGAAGAGCCAAAAGTTGGAAGTCAACTGAAGCTAGATGAGAAAGGAGAGGATGTCATGTGATGAAAAAACCAAGGAACCAAAAGATTATTGGTCAGCAAAAAGGCTACTGACCAGAGGAGGAAGCAAGCCTTCTAGGTTCTGAAACTGTGTGCTAAAAAATTCCTGTTAAGCCAACTCATTGCACAGTATTTGTCATAGCAGCCAGAAGCTAAGGCCATAACTTATATAAGAATGGGCTAAAAAATAAAAGAGAAGTGTAAAGGAGGTAAGAGTTGTCTGATTTCATAGCAGAAAGAAGAATTAAATCATCAGTTATGGCAACAAATGTAGAAAATCTTATTGAATATATTGTTTGCCAATTGCATATTCCTTACCTATAATTTTAAATGACTGGCTTAAATATACATATATACTTAAATACATACATGCACATATATGCACACAAATATACACATATATATCCAAATATATATGGATTCTATACATAAAATGTATAATCAAAGGAAAAAATAGAAATTCTTCATATAGTTAACTTAGAAGTAGTATTGTTTTTAAAGATATTACTATCAGAAAAATCCATAGGGAACAAACATCAAATAAAATATGAAAAGGGGTAAAATGAGTTCTAAAAGTCTATAAAACTGAAAAAATGGGCTGTTGAATCTTTAAAAGTAACACTAACAAATACTTTTTTTAAAGAAGAATGAATCATTGAATGAAATTTGGAGACATTATGTTGAGTGAAAGAAGCCAAACAAAAAAAAAACAGAGAGAGATTGTATCACCTCACTTATATGAAATCACTAGAATAAGCAAATTTCATAGAGACAGATAGTTGATTACAGTTTGCCAGGGACAGGTTAGGGAAGTGTTTGGGGGAGATATTATTTAATGGGTGCAAAAATTCTGAATGAGTTGATTAAAAAATTGGGGTAATGGATGTTGTGAAACTAATATCACTGAATTGTACATTTCAAAGCATTTAAAATGGGATATTTTTAGCTGTATAACTAATATTTAAATAATAGCACCAAAATACTGCAATTTTTGACCATGAAAAATTACATTGTATTAACTAGATTTTTGGTGCAAAGTGTAAATTATTTTCTTACAGATCTTATTTTTTTGAAAAGTCTTATTAAATAATGGATGTGTATTTATATTTCATCAATAAGTAGAAATAATTCCCTTTATATACAAGACATTGATTGGCTTACTGTGTGTGTTTTGAATACTCTTTACTTAGGTATTGTTTCAAGGAACATATCCAATAGTTTTTAAAAATGCCTATATTGAATTTTCATTATTCTTTTAAATATAAGTACATTTTCTGTCAAATGATGTATCAGACATTCTACATATATATAATTTGAGACTCATAATAATCTTCCTAAGTAGGATTATTATCTCACTTTAGCAGAGAAGAGAACTGAGGCTCTGAGATTTATTTCACTTGCCTGAAGTTTCACATATAGTTAATGACTGACCCCAAATTAAACTTAACTGCTTGACATCAAATATCTTAACAACATGTTAATGGAGATTCCTGATTGATAACATGCAGAACAAATAGCATATTGATTGTATATATAGGGTGATTGTTATGGGTTGAATTGTGTCGCCCCAAAAACCGTAATGAAGTCCTAACCCCTAGTTTATCTGAATGTGACCTTATTTGGGTATAGGGTCATTGCAGATGGAATTAGTTAAGTGAAAATGAGATCATAGTGGAGTAGGGTAGGCCTTTAATTCAATATTACTGATTTGAAAAAAAGCCTCCAGAGGCATCCAGATTTTCATGGAAATTGAGAAAGTCAATTTCTTATAGGAAGAGAGGAGCAGAAAGACATAATGCCCAAGGCCATGTGAAGACAGAGGCAGAGAGTGTAAGGCAGCTACAAGCCATGGAATACCAAGATTGCCAACCTCCATCAGAAGCTAGGAAGAAGCTAGAGTTATCAGAGAGAGAGAGCACGGCCCTGAAGACACCTTGATCATGGAATTCTACCTCCAGGTCCGAGGAAGAATAAGTTTGTTGTCCTTGCAATCCCTACTAGAAAGCCAAGCAGTTAACAATAGGTGTATTATATTAAGCTTCTTGTAATTTTAGTTCAATAACACCAACAACAATGCACTTTAAAAAATAACATCTTTACTTACATGATAGTGGGAAAAATGAGTATACCTACCACAAGTTCCTATATTGTTTGGCCATTGACCCAAGAATGTGGAGTCAAATTGAGTACTATCAGGTTGGAAGTCTAGAAAATTGACTTGAAAATAGGTGAAAATCTAACTGACATATAGAGGTTCCAAACAATTTATTTTTATGCCAGGTTATGATTCATTGAACTGAAAAGGTAAGTGTATGGCAAGACATTATTTCCTGAAAATCTTCATAGATTGCAGTCACCATGGATGCCAAATAATCACGAGAAGAAATTAAATTTTAGATAATAAATTTAAATTACCATTTTTCAAATATCTCCAGTCATTGGATGGTAAATAAAATAAAACATTCAGTAAACATAAATGTATAAAGAAAAGGGAAAAGGTGGAGGAAGAGAGGGACGGAGGGAAGAGGAAAGGGGAGGGAAAGAGAGAGAGAGAGAGAGAGACACTAAACAAACCCTATTCCTAATATATATAAAATGAATAAAATGGTTTGTGTGATAGAGTGAATCACATACCCCAACAATCTTTCCTGTGGGTGTGAACCCAGTGTAAATAAGACCTCTTGAAGATGTTATTTTTAGTTAAAGTGTGGCCTAACTGAATGAGAGTGGGCCTTCACCTGGATTACTGGAGGCCTTATAAAAGGAAGCCACAGGGAGGAGCCAGATGCCACAAATCAGCAGAAACCCTAAGAGAAGAGAGAAAGAAGAGGCCATCTCCATGTGATGGGAGGCAGAGATAAGCCAAGGAACCACAAGGATTTTGGCAAGTCAGCACCACCACAATACAGACCCCAGACCCTGAAAGGGAGCAAGCCATCTAGGGTCCAAAACAGAGATAGTAAATCCTCTTTGGTTAAACCAAAACCAGTTTGTGGTATTTTTGATAGAAGCTAATGGCTCAAGCAAACTATGACAGGTTGTTTGGGCTCAAATATTTGCTGATACAGTTACTGAGTTGGAGATAATAGTATAATTATTTTAAGTCTCTGTGGAGGTTATGTTGAGGAAGAAAGAACTCTTAAGAAGAATATTAAAGGTAGTTATTACTAGATCACAAATGGACAAATATCTGTAGCTGGTTTGAAAATAAACTACAATCTGGATTATGATTCAATTATGAACACTTTATGTAATTTTATCTTTGATATATTTTCCTTCAGAGAAGAAAAATTATCTATATGAAATGTTCACTATTATATGTAGAATAGCACCCATATAAAAGCAATAAAACATTGATCTCTGTTTAGAATTTTTAAATTAATTGGTGATTTTCCCTCTGTTGTTAAAAGAGGCTACAATGATCCAAGGATCATTTTTCTAAGAATAGCTACAATTAGTAAATGAATATGACAGAAAAAGGAAGCAGTGAACATTTAGGCCATATTAAAATTGCACTGTAAAGCATTCCACTTAGGAACAGAGAGTTTAATAAATCAGCAATTATATTGTTCAATTATCTAACTTTCCTTCTTGCAAAAGGCTAATATATAAATTTCCTTTAAATTATTTTGAAATACAGACAATCATATAATATTATATGGTGTCTGTATGAGAATAACTAGAAAACCATTTAATCACTTCACTTGAGATCTATATATTAAAAGTTAAAATATATGATTTTAGATTAGATAATTTTTGTAAAGTACATAGCAGGGATCATGACACAAACTAAGCACTGAAAGAAGTTCAGTTACAATAACCTAGGAACATAATAGAAATCATAAAATCAGTGATTCAAGATTGGAGACAAAGTGAATAGTGCAAGGAAGAAGGAAAAAGGAATCTAAAATGAAGGTGAGGAGACTCCTTCCTCCACTGTTCTGGGGCTTTCCATTCCACTGTAAACAACTATAAAACTGCATTATGCATGTAAAACAAAAGTTTTCAGACAGAGGACAACAGGCTGCACAGAAACATGATTCCTGACAAAAAGAGAAACAAATGAGGTGATACCAATAATTTTACAGCTTTCTGCTTGGAGGCAATTTCTGGACTATAGTGCAAAGAAGGAGGAAAAAAAAAAACCAGAGCATAGTTGTCTCCATGAATTGAGGACATAAAGATCCAGGTTCAGGGAAATTGGAGATAGCTGGAATTCATGGAACAAAGAACAACAAAAAGAGCTCTAGAGATCTACAAAAGGGTTTTCTTGAGACTTGTGCTATAAACTAATCTGTGTATTCACAGGGTAAAACTCACAAGACTCAGAAAGGAAATGAAAAAAAAAAAAAACCAAAACAACTATCTGAGAATTTTAAACCTAAGACATCCCAGTATTCACATAGGGCTGGCGGTTGGTCAAGTTCTAGCAAGTGACAAAGGAGAGAGTTTGTTGAATCATGGGATATTTAGCAGAGATAACAGAAGAATCACAGCTAGAGTAAAGTCTAATCTAAATGCTCCCTAATAAAACTTAAAAGCCAACCTCTAAAGAAACAAACCGGGGGCCGGCCATATAGCCCAGTGGATAGGGCGCCGGTATACCACATGGGAGGCCCCGGGTTTGGTTCCCGGGGACCTCTCCTAGCGGGCAGACCGCCTTGAGAAGGGCAAGCCTCCATGGGCAGGCCAGAGCTGCCGTGGGCAGAGCAAAAAGCTGCCACGGACAGGCAAAGCCGCCACGGGCAGGGCAGGTCACCCGCGAATAGAGCGCAGCCAGCCACCCGTGAACTGAAGCAAGAGCTGGCCGTGAAAGGAAGCAGAAGCTGCCCACAAGCGGGGAAAGCCGCGCCTGCGCAGTGACCGGCCTCGGCGCATCGCCGCAACGGGGGGGAGGGGAGATATGTAATAAAATAAAATAAATCTT
>PVKH010044992.1:0-10547 GCA_004027955.1 Chaetophractus vellerosus | reverse complement strand
TTTGTGCCCAAAAGTTCAGTCCTTAGTGTATTTCTTTCATCTAGCATTTTGCTATAAGCTACAAGGAGAAACCAAGCCACATTCTCCGGGTTTACTTTGGAAAGTACTTCAGCTAAATGCTCAGGTTCGCCGTTTTCAAATTCTGTCTTCCCTATAACACCAGGAGTTAATCTTGCTAAGTTCTCTGCAACTTTAAAACGTGCATCACCTTTCCTCCAGTTTCCAATAATAGTTTCTTCATTTACTTCTAAGGCATCATAAAAAGTCTCTTTAGCGTCCATCTCACAATTATTTCCTTCTAAGACCTTATCAAAAAGAACTTTAAGCTCCATATTGCTATCAACAGTCTCTGCAAAGCAATCTAGGCCTTTTCCATCAAACATTTCATAATTTCTCCAAAAAATACCCCTTACCCATTTATAAAAACGTTTCAACATTTTGGTAATTGCAAAAAGCACTCACCCCACTCCTCGGTACCAATTCTGTTTTGGTCAGCCACAGGAGTGCCCTTTGAAATATACCAAAGATTGGTCAGTCTTTATAAAGGGTATTTCTTTGGGGTAGAAGCTTACAGTCACCAGGCCACAAAGCATAAATTTCTTCCCATACCAAAGTCCACGTGTTGGAGCAAGATGGCTGCTGACGTCTCCAGGGTTCAGGCTTCCGGATTCCTTTGTTCCCGGGGCTAACATGGGGTAACAGGAAAAACACAGGCTTTGAAGTCAAACACCATCGAAAAGCTATTTGATTTTGAGCAAGTTACTTAATCACAGTAAACCACAGTTTCCTCATCTTAAAACGGGCTTAATAAGGCAAATCTCCCAGACTTGTGACGATTAAGTGAGGTCAGGTGTATATCAGCACTCAAGAGTTATATGTATATTAGTATTAGGGTTAATGTAATCATTGTCTTTCCCTCAATGGGATATCGCTTAATATGGACTGTACTGAAAATGGCCCTCTTTGGCTTGGTCTTAAAACCCTTTCTCCGTCCTGCCCAGTGGACATCCCAGCTGGGCACGTAGCCTAATAGCCCAGGGCACCCACCCCCCCTCCTCAGCTCCAGTCCTAGCATGCTGACCAAACACTGAAAATAAGAAACTGCCAGACAGAAGTTGATTCTTTGAAAAGACTAATAATATTGATAAGCCTCTGAAGGATGGATGGAAAAAAGAGGGAAAGCACAAATAAAAAAGTATTAAGAATGAAAAACAAAGATATAACTATACATGCAACAGATCAAAAAGATAGACAATTTGAGAACATAAGTGAAATATATAAATATCTAGAAAAGCGTCACCAAAAATGACTCTAGAAGCAATAGAAAATTGAATGGATCTGTCATGTTAAAGATTTAGTCATTAATTTAAAATCTTTCCTTAGCTGGGTGATAAGTCTGTATTGGACTTATTCTTTCCACTTTCTATTATGGAAAATTTCAAGAATATGCAAAAGTCAAAGGAGAAGAATTTCTCAGAAAGAAATGTTTTGGTAAGTAAGTTATCAAATGTTTGAATATTACCAAAACATTCAAGGAAAAGGGAATTGGGATCTCTAATAAAATTTTTCAGAGAATAGAAAAAAAGAAAACAATATAAATTATTTTTTGCTTTTATATAACCTTGATGTCCAAACCAGGGAAGGATGAGATTAGAGAGGAAATTTTAGGTCAGAGAAGCTGTACTGGGAACCGGTGTGTGCCCATGCAGAGGTTAAACTCCATGATGGCTTTGCCCTTGAACTAAATGGAAAGCCGTATTTTACATTAAAATTTACAGGATGCTTCTCCTCTTTAGCTGTAATTTGTTTTGTTCAAATTCTAATCCTTCTATTAGCATCTGACAAATCTTTACACCATACACGGTGGTATTGTGAATTAAAGTGAAGGAAAATTCAAAAAAGTCATGGTTCCTGCCCTATACCCACTGCCCAATACCCCCTGTCCTGGACCCCAGAGGCAAAGTAGCAAAGTGGCATGAGGGCCTCTAATGTACATGCTCTGGGCAGAAATCCTAAGCAGAGTAAGTAGCAAGGACTCAGGTGTCTCCACATGGCATTCCTGCTGCTCAGACCCCCCGCTCTGGGTGACCGCTGTAAGGAATGACTTGATACAGGCACATTGTGTGAACCAGCCAGGTACACCCCACAGCAGAATTACCCCATAACCAGGCTCGGGACAGGCTCAGGATGGATTTCCCCTGCTCGTCTCATCAGAAGTGAGGGTGAGCAGAAGTGGCTCAAGCGGTTGAGCACTCGCCTCACATACGGGAGCTCGTGGGTTCGGTTCCCAGTGCCTCCTGTGGAAGACAAGCCGACAAAGAGCAGACAGATGAGAGAGCCATGGGGAGGGGGGAGGTGGAATAAATAGGGAAGAGGATGTGGCTCAAACAGCTGGGCACCCCCCTACCACATGGGAGGTCCCGGGTTAGGTTCCCGGTGCCTCCTAAAAAAGATGAGTTCATTTTGGGAGTCAGGAAGGTCAGTTTGGCTATACCTAGTTAGACCAAGATGAAGATGTTTTTATTTGTTTGGATCAGCCACTCTTTCCCCAGAATTTTTTTAAGCTACAGTGCCATTTTGATGAATGAAACGTTATGCCAGCCTTCAATAAATAACATTGATCAAAACACAACCGGTCTCCTTGCAATAGGACAATGGAGATTCATAGATTCAGCTACTTGACCTTCTGTCGTCCCTTGGGTCAGCTCCTTGGACACCCTCTCAAGGCCCCAAACCCCAGGCCTCAGCCCTGTGGGCCAGGGGGAAACAGTTCAAAATCCACCACTATTAACCATATAATTTTCACTTAAAAGCTTTATCATAGACTCTTATGACTCTCCTTGCTGCTTATTCTGCTTAGGATTTAAAATTGGGAGGTGTTAAGTAAAATAAAACAGCTACCTCTATTGGGTGTTGCCGGGAAAAGAAAAGATTTTCCGAAAGACAAAAACAATTAACCTGCAGGGGCTTTCTGAGAAAATGGAACAATGGAATGCACTCTACATAATTGCAGATAAACAATACCTGGTGATAAACCAGTGTCAGTCCAGCAGAGAGAGCTTATCAGAATGGACAAACATACCATACCAATCAGTGTATATCTGCACCCAACTTTGTAAGACCCCTGTGGTGGTTTGGAGCTATATGTACTCCTAGAAAAACATAGTCTTAAACTTAATCCATTCCTGTGAGTGTGAACTCATTGTAAGTAGGATCTTTCCATGAGGCTGCTTCAGCTAACGCACCTCAATCGGGTTGGGTCTTAATCTTATGAGTGGAGGACTTTATAGGCAGAATGAAATTCAGACACAGAGAGAGAAAGCCATGGAAGCAAGAAGCTGAAGGCCAGTGGCACCTGGAAGAGAATGGAGAGGCCGGCAGAGGTTACCATGTGCATTGTCATGTGACAGAGAAGCCCGGGACCAAGGATCCCCAGCAGCCAGCCCCAGAATGCCAGGAAGAAAGCATCACCTTGACGACAACTTGTTTTTACTTGATTTAGACTTCTCCTAGCCCCAAAACCTGAGCCATTAGATTCCCTTTGTTTAAGCCAACTCATTGCTTGGTATTTGCTTTGGCAGCCAGAAAACTAAAAGACCCCCTACATAAAAAGGAAACTTAACATCAGCCAATCAGAACATTTCCTCACTTGCTTTTGCATTTGCCCTCTATAAGGCCCCCTTGCCCCCTCCTCAGTGGAGCACCTTTCTGCTTTGTGAATGGGATGCTGCCCAATTCATCAATCACTCAACAAAGCTGTGAGATTCTAAATTTAATGCTGTTGCAAAGTTTTCCTTTTAACAATTTTGGCGATGAGGGTGGGATCCAAGGGCAACTGCTGGTAACTCTGGAGACAAGAGAGACAGGGAAAGGACTGCCTTTGAGTTCTCTGTCCTCCCTGCCATCTCCAAGGGTTGTTGGGAGTCCCTCTCTGATCTGGGCTCCCCTTTCTTTGTGTTTGAGATCTCCAGTCTCATTCGCTTTTAGGCCAAAGGTTAGTAGGTCAGCCTTGTTGATACAAAAGCTCAAATTTTGATCCTGAGTCCATAGCCTTTGGGTGCAACTCATAGTTTCATTTTTGCTACTGTGAGTTTCTTTGCCCTATGTACAAGGTTAAGTAGTGACAAGATAAAAATGGGATACTCAAACTCTAAATCTTTTATTCCCCACCTTCTGACACCCCAGCATAGTGCATGTTCAAAAATTGTGGGGTTGGAAGCTGTGCCTATCTAAAGAAATTGCAAAATCTCACCAAAGTCAACCTAGGGTTACAATGGCCATTATCGAAAATGTTCGAATTAGACAAACAGAGGTATACACGAGAAAAAGGGCTACTGCGTTAAACAGGCTGGATGGGATGCCAATTTTAATTGGGACTCAGAGTCTACTAAGAAATTGAAAGACTCTAAAATAGCTTAAATAAACTAGTGATTTGTGTTTTTCTATGTTTTCTGTGTCTCTGTGTTTTTGTCTGACTCATGGCTAAAAATTTTAAATTGAAGCTATAAGCTCCTATTTGTTGTGTCTGTGTGTATGTTTGATGTATGATATTTTCCTTCAACCAGATGGTATTATGAAATTAAATCATACAACTCATTTAAAAAGCTCTATCAAACTGGCTTAAATATAAATAGGTACTTAGGTACTTATAAATAAGTACATAGGTTGGTACTCCTAAAGTCCATGAAATTAAGGAAATTGAACTTCCAATATTTTCAATGAAAAAGAGAATTTGGGGAAGTGGATGTGGCTCAAGGGATTGGGCTCCCATCTACCATATGGGAGGTCCAGGGTTCGATTCCCGGGGCCTTCCTGCTAAGGGCAAGCAAGCTAGCCCACTCAGGAGTGCTGGTCCGCACAGAGGGCTGGCACAGCAAGATGACGCAACAAAAAGAGACACAGAGAAGAGACCATATGAGACGCAGTAGACCAGGGAGCTGAGGTGGCACAAGAGATTGAGAGCCTCTCTCCCACTCCAGAGAGGGTCCTAGGATCAGTTCCCGGTGCTTCCTAAAGAGAAGACAAGCAGACATAGAGGAATGCACAGTGGGTGGATACGGAGAGCAGATAGCGAGTGCAAAAACAATGGTGGGGCAGGGAAATAAATAAAATCTTTGGGGGAAAAAAAAACCTTAAAAAAAAAAGAGTATTCTTCAAAATAAGCCCAAATGTTTTTAAAAATTCAAGTTCACATAATTCAGGTAAATTTTTGACAATCAGGAATAGTTTAATATTGTTAGTTTAATAAAAACAGGTATGTCTTCTGAGTTATCAATGTTAGGTACAGAGCAAGCATACAATTTTATTCTACTTGGGTATGTTCTTTCTAAATTTATACAGGTTTATTGATCAAATAAGCTAGCATTATATCTACTAGATCTTTAAAATGATGAAAAATACAAATGTGTGTTTAACCAAATTGAGTTATTATTATGACAGACTTTATTTCCAAAGTAATTGTATTTTGTAGGATGTTACTTGAAGACAGTTTCCAAGATCTTGTTGGTAACCTCAATATGTAAGGTATGCAGGATGTTTTTTCTTAAGGAAAAAGGGAATAGTTTTGTCCTAAATTAAAATGATGGTTGTTGTAGACTGAGAAACAGGAATGTAGAATGAGGGAAAAGCTTGAATGGATATAGAAAGCTGTAGAAGAATTTTATCTGTCATGGTCAAAGTCAAGACTTGAGAGGTTTTATAAGATTTTTTAAAGTTTTCTACCAGACAGTGTGTAATGGTTTGAGTTTGATTTAATTATGAATTCCAAAAATATAGATTAGATTATGTTTGTAGACTAATCTGTTCATCTGGGCATGATTAAGTTATGAGTAGGGCGTTGGCTGCCATGTTGGTGGGACGTTGAGCCCCACCCCTCGGTGGGTGTGGTCTCAAGTAGAAAGGGCTGGACAAGAGGGGGCAGATTGAGAAAAGCAGATTGAGAGCAGAGATTGAGAGAAGCAGAGACTTAGAAAAGCAGATTTGAGAAGCAGTTCTGATGCTGGAGTGAGCCGTTCGCCCGATAGTCTACAGCTGCCTTGTGGAGAGACGCAACGCATAGAAAGCCTCATGGTCTACAGCTGAACTCGTGAAGGAAATAAGCTAAGCCCGGAGAGAAACGCAGCCCCGGGAACAGAGGAATCCAGAAGCCTGAACCCTGGAGACGTCGGCAGCCATCTTGCTCCAGGACATGGACTTTGGTATGGGAAGAAATTTATGCTTTGTGGCCTGGTAACTGTAAGCTTCTACCCCAAATAAATACCCTTTATAAAGATCGACCAATCTTTGGTATATTTCAAAAGGCACGCCTTTGGCTGACCAAAACACAGTGTCTTCATGCAAAGCTAAAATTTGGTTTTCTCTCTGTTAATATGATGAAGTTTTCTTGGATGTTTGGTTTCCTCTTAGTAAGAGGTTGTAAAAGATTTTTCTTAACTTTCTGAGTAATCTGCTTAGAAGGCAAAAGTTCTACACCTTATCAAAATAATACCCTGTACTTTATATCAACCTTATCATACTTTATTGTTTTGAAGAACAAGTATTCGCACTTTTGAAAGAACTAATTTTTTGCAGTCCTATTAACTCCTCTATTTACTTTTAAAATCTTGTGACCCATGATTCCATTTAACAAAATGTTCAAACCAGACAATATTTTTACATTTTACCTTCTTGATTTTAAAATGTCTTTGGGATTTTCCAAAGGGCCCTTGGAAAACCACAAAAGATTTATTCTTTCACCTTGTAAACAGAGAGGTGCTAAATATAGTTAGGTTTATTTGTTATGCTATGAATTGCATGGGAAGTGTTGTCAAATTTAGAAGGATGTTCTAACCTTCTATTGGCTAATTTGTACAGATAAAATATAATTTTTCCCTTAAGCTCTCAATAATTCATAAAACATTCATCTTTTTCTCCCTGCCTGACCCCTCCAGAATGTGGGAACTCTTACTGAATATTCTTATTTTTATGGCAATAGAATTATTTGCATAGGTTTGGTTAGAATCTGTCCTCCTTATTAAAAGGACATGATTAGAGACACTGGTTGTGTAACCCAAGGCTTTGACTGGAGTGCCACATTTGAGAGTGATGCTCACCTATTCAGAAGTGACCAGACTTCTGAAGAAGTCACTTCTAAGAAACTGAGGTTGGCATTTTGGGGCCAATGCTAACGAAATCCTCTTGAAAATACCAGTCTAGTACCGGACTCCAGGGTTCCCACCCTTATAGGTCATTAAAGTTTACTTTCTGGCAAGCATAGGAAACATATGCTACTTTGGGAATCTCATAAGAAAAGGAATCCACCCAAACCCATAGGTACTTCAAGTAAAATATGGTACCACGTTCTTGTTTTGGCTTCCTAGCCTCGAGAGATTTTGAAAAGTCCAATAGGAGGTTCCTTATAAAAACTATCAGCAAAGCAAACCTAAAAAGGCCTATATGGTAAATCACCGTTCTTGTTGCACCTATGTAAATAATAGGCCAAATATAATGAATCCAACCTTATTTTATGATCAAGGATAATGTTTTGGGGGTACCTTTGATCACATGGAGGATGACTATAGAGAGAAATTTTGTGTTTCAATGGACCACTACAGCACACTCCTGTGGATTATCAGATTCTGCTTCTTGTTCAATGTCTGAGCTATTCTGCACCCTCTTTGTAAGAGAGCTGCATGGTCTTGTTAGCTACCTGTAAATTCGACTGGATCCTGTGGCATTGCATATATTTTCTACCATAATTGCCTATCAGAGAGCTGACAGGATCTGTGCCGGTTTGAGTCTTTTGTGGACCCCAGAAAATTATGTTCTTAAACGAATCCATTCCTGTGGGCGTGGGACCCTTTGATTGGATTGCTTCAGTGACACATGACCCAGGGTGGGTCTTGGCCCTCTTGTGAGTCACACAGAGAAACACAGAGACAGAGAAACCCCGAGAGGCTGGAATCAACAGAGCACAGAGGCAGGGAAAGAGGCCCAGAGAAGAGGGGAGAGACAGCCTTGGCCTGATTGCCCACAGCTGAGCTCAGAGAGAAAGTGAGCCTGGAGGGAAAGGCAGAAACCTGCCACCAGTGTGCCTTGCCACGTGGCAGGAGTCCAGGATTGCCAGCAGCTGACCTTCGGTGAGATAACATCTCTGATGATGCCTTGATTTGAACTCTTTCATGGCCTCAGAACTGTAAGCCTTTTTTTTAATGGAAAACTAAATTTATTGATTGTGTTATTAAATTGCTGTAGTCATTATAGCTGTAAGTTTTAGTTTGCCAAAGGGATACCAATGCAAAGTACCAGAAATGTGTTGGCTTATATAATGGGGATTTATTTGGGGTAAAAGCTTACAGTTCCAATGCTGTGAAATGTCCAAATTAAGGTATCAGTAAAGATGCTTTCTCACCAAAGTCAGCTGCCACATGGTGAAGCAAGATGGCCACCCAGCTCTGCCAAGGTCTCCGCCTTCCGTTCCAGAATCTATGTCTCCTGGAGCTCAGCTACGGGCAAGTAGGTATAGGGCTTCTCTCGTTCCAGGCCTCCTCTATCAGTCTCGGCTGCTCCACTTTCTTCCTGAGTTCAGCTGCAAGTTATCAGGCATATGGCTCATCTCTCCCTGGGCCTCAAGTCTTTGAGCTTCTCAGAGGCTTCTCTCCTTGCAGCTCAACTGTGGACAAAATTGGAGTCCTTTCTCTTACATTGCGGAATCAAATACAGAGGCTTCCTTTTCCTATAGAAGTGTAAGCTTTTAACCTAATAAATTCCCATTTCTAGTATATTGTATTGGCAGCCTGTGGCAAACTAAAACAGGATCTTCTGTACATTGGGCCTCAAACTGACCAGAGAGGCCCAATCCCTTGACCTTCCACTCCTCCGTGTATACCATCATATCTTCCCTAGGAGCATATCACCTGGAACAAGCAATTATAAATACATTTGAGGTTATGAAACAGAGCTTTAGCACAAGCCTCAATACTCTTCAGGCCCTCCAGGCTGAAGTTGACAGTCCAGCGTCAGTGGTCTTGCAAAACAAATGGGCTCTAGATACCTTGACTGCCCATGAACAATCCTGCTTTTATGTTAATAAGTTTGACACAGTGATAAATAAACTAAACATTTTAAAGGACCAAGTTAAAGTGTTTCGTGATATCAGTCTCAGACATTTCAAAGGGCCGATGTATTTCCTGATCTAAGTTCTTAGTTTATGGAAACAAACTAGTACGCTTTGGATTTGTGATTTTAAATGTGATTATCAGGCTAAATGTTTTCATTTCTTATTGAACAAACTGTGTTTCATGATTCTGTTCAAATTCCTTGTCACCATCAAGAAAGATCGTTGCTCTTAATACAGCTGACCAAAAGGAATAATGAGGTGGAAATGGGCTTTCTCTAGTGGACCAAGACTAAAAATAAAAATAAACACTGGAATCTAAACCTAAATCTAACCAAGGATATAAGAGACTCGTATACAGAAAACTACAAAACATTGCTAAAAGAAATCAAAGAAAGCCTAAATAAATGCAAGGACATTCTGTGTTCATGGATTGGAAGACTAAATATTAAGATGTCTATACTACCCAAAGTAGTTTACAGATTCAACACAATCCCAATCAAATTTTCAACAACCATTTTTCAGAAATGGAAAAACTAAGCATCAAAAGTATATGAAGCAAAGCAGGTGTAGCTCATTGGCTGAGTGCCTGATTTGCATGTACAAGGTCCCAGGTTCAATCCCTGGTCCCTACTAAAAAAAAAAAAAAAAAAAAAAAAAAGTATATGAAAGGGTAAGGGGCCCCAAATAGCCAAAGCCATCTTGAAAAAGAAGAACAAAGTTGGAGGACTCAATCTTAAAGCCATAGTCACCATAACAGAATGGTACTGGACAAGGATAGACATGGAATCAAATTAGGGTTCAGAAATCAATTCTCACATTTATGGCCAATTCATTTTTGACAAGGGGGAAAAAACCACTCAACTGAGAAAGAAGAGTGTCTTCAACAAATGGTGCTGGGAAAACTGGATCTCCGGAGGCAAAAGAATGAAGGTGGGGAAACAGATGTGGCTCAATTGATTGAGTTCCCGCCTACCACATGGGAGGTCCTGGGTTCGGTTCCTGGGGACTCCTGCAGAGGCAAGCTGGCGTGACAGGCAGGCACGGCGAGCTGATGCAACAAGATGATGCAACAAGATGATGCAACAAAGAGACACGAAGAATTGGGGACCGGCTGTGGCTCAATTGGCTGGGCTCTGGTTTACCACATGGGAGGCCCTGGGTTCAGTTCCTGGGGCCTCCTGGAGAAGGCAAGCCGCCTCGCGGTGAGCTGCCTCAGCGGGATGGCCCAGCAGGGGGAGACAAGCAGACACAGAAAAGTGCAAAGCAGATGAACACAGCAAGCACAAGCAGCAAGGGAGGGGGGGGATATATATAAATAAAAATAAATCTTAAAAAAAATAGAGAGAGACACAAAGAAGAAAGACAATAAGAGACACAACAAACCAAGGAGTTGAGGTGGCTTAAGCAATTGAGCACCTCTCTCCCACATGGGAGGCGCCAGGTTCAGTTC
>PVKH010044991.1:0-10544 GCA_004027955.1 Chaetophractus vellerosus | reverse complement strand
CGGGTGGCTGGCTGCGCTCCATTCGCGGGCAACCTGCCCTGCCCATGGCAGCTTTTGCCCTGTCCGTGGCAGCTTTTTGCCCTGCCCATGGCAGCTCTGGCCCGCCCATGGCGGCTTGCCATTCTCAAGGCGGTCTGTCCTCTAGGAGAGGTCCCCGGAAACCGAACCCGGGGCCTCCCATGTGGTATGCCGGTGCCCTATCCACTGGGCTATCGAGCCGGCCCCCCTAATTGCTTCTTGATGCATTTTTATTACGACTGTTTTAAAATACTTTTTAGAGTATTCTAACATCTCTGTTATCTAGGTGTTGGCATCTTTTGCTTCCCTTTTTCTTTCAGTTTGAGATATTCCTCGCACTAGGTATGCTGAGTGACTTTTGATTGAAACCTGGGCATTTTGCATATTATATTATGAGACTCTGAATCTTATTTAAACCTGTTCTTTTACCTGGCTTCCTTTGACACCTGTCCAACAGAAGAAGAGGATACACACTGCCTCTTTACTATCAGGTGGAGATAGAAGTCCAGCTTTCCCCATCAGTCTCTGTTGATTCCCAAAGGAGAGGGAGTTTCTTGTTACCACTGGGATGTGGGCATTTCAGCTCCCCATTAGGCCTCCTATGATACTATGGTAGGGGAGCACATTATTGGCCAATGGGTATGAAAGTTCTGACTTCCTACTTGTTCTTCTCTGACACCACTTTGACGGCGGGGGGTGGGGGGGTTGGAGTATACCTTGATACAGCCTGGCAAGGGTAGAAATCCAGGCTCCCCACTTGGCTTGGTGGTGATATGGATGGGGGTAGGGCCAAAGATATGTAACTTTGCAAGCCAACTGGTGCATATTTGTGAGCTCAAAGTTTACTATCAGGGCTAGAGAGATACTTTTATAAATTAGCCCTAGGGCTTTTTAAAAAAACAAACAAAACAATTTTCTCAAATGTTAGCTTTGAAACTTAGCTGATTTCAGTCAGTTTCATGTACAAGTAATCATAGCCAAAAAATCCATCTATGTTTGGTTTTTATACTTGAAAACTGGGTATTTTTTACTTCAGTCCTTTCTACTTTGTTTGTATGCATGCTCTTAAACTAATAACAGCTAAACTGACACAATCTGAAGCAATAGCCTTGCTGATTCTTTGGCTTTTATTTTCTCAAGTATAAGTCTGCTAGGATATATAAATGCTAATATTAAAAAAAGAGAATCCCAAATCAGTAGCCTGATTTTATGATTTAATGAACTAGAAAAAAGAGAGCAAGCTAAACCCAGTGCTAGAAGGGCATAAATGATAAGAGATGCACCAGAGATAAACAAAATAGAAAAACAATAGAGAGTATAAACAAAACCAAAATGAATTCTTCTAAAAGCTCAACAAACTTGACAAACCTATAACTAGACTGACCAATTGAAAGAGACAATTCAAATTACTGAATCATAAACAAAAGAGATGACATTATTACCAACTTTACAGAAATAAAAGTTTGTAAGAGACTGCTATGACCAATTGTATACCAACAAATTGGATAACCTAGATAAAATGTACAAGTTCCTAAAAAATACACAAACTATCAAAAGTGACTCAAGAATAAATAGAAACTCTGGGTAGACCTATAACAAGTAAGATGGATTTCCAGTTTCAAAAATTACTACAAAGCTACAATAATCAAAACAGTGTGGTACTGGCATAAGGATAGGCACATAGACAAATGGGATAGAATTGAAAGTCCATGAATAAACCCTCACATCTATGGTCAATTACTTTTTGACAAGGATGTAAAGATCATTCAATGGGCAGAGAACAGTTTCTTTGATAAATGATGTTAGAAAACTGGTCATCCACATGCAAAAGAATGACATTGGACCCCTACTTCACACCATATAGGCATATCAACTCAAAATGGATCAGAGATAAATGTGAGAGCTAAAAACTCATTTATAGCTAAAAACTATAAAACTCTTGGAAGAAAACATAGGATTATATCTTCATAACCTTGGATTTGGTGAAAGATTTATAGAAATGAAACCAAATGCACAAGCAACAAAAGAAAAATAGTGTTTTAGTTTGTTACAGGGCTGCTAAGGCAAAATACCAGGAATGGGTTGGCTTTTATAGTGGGAATTTATTTGGGGTAAAATCTTACAATTCTGAGGCTGGAAAATGTTCAAATCAAGGCATCATCAGAGATGCCATCTTAACAAAGGTCAGCTGCTGGATCCTGGACTCCTGCCACATGGCAAGGCAAAATGATGGGTCTGCCATTCTCTTTGCCTTGTCCTCCAGATCCACCTTCTCTTTTAGCTTCAAGCTACAATTTGGTCCTCACCTCTTGAGGTCCTCGCTGCTTCAGCTTCTCTGCTGAGTCCATCCTCCAGCCTCTCTCTCAGCATCTTGGAGTTTCTCTGTCTTTCTGTTGCTATAGACAATCCTGGAGTCCTCTCTCACATGGCAGGGTAAAATGGCAGCTGTCTTTCTCTGTGTCATTCTGCTTTAATTTCTCCACTTAATATAAGACCCCGGCAAGAGGGCCGAGACCCAACTTGGATCACAGCTCACTGATGTAGTCCAAACAAAATCTGTAAAGTGATCTAATCAAAAGTGATTAAACAAAAGCTCCCTTAACTGGTTCTAATGCAATCAAAGGGTCTCAAACCCATAGGAATGGATTTAGCCTAAGAACATAGTTTTCTGGGGTCCACAAAAGACTCAAACCAGGACAAATAGATAAATTGAACATCATTAAAATTAAAACCTTTGTACATCAGAGAACACTATCAAAAATGTTAAAAGACAACCCAGAGAATTGGAGAAAGTATTTTCAGATCATTTATCTGATAAGGCTCTATTATCTGGGTTATATAAGGAACTGTTAAAACTGAACAACAAAAGAGACAACCCAATTAAAAAATGGGCATAGGACCTGAATAGACAATTATTCAAAGAAGATATACAAGTGATCATTAAGCACACAAGAAGATGCTGAACATCATTAGTCATTAGAGAGATACAAATTAAAGCCATAATAGGATACCACTTCACACCCACTAGGATAGCTATTTTTTTAAAAAAGGAAAATCATAAAGTTGGCAAGGATGTGCTGAAATTGGAACCTTCATATGTTGCTAGTGGGAATATAAGGTGGTGCAGCTCTTGTGGAAAGCAGTTTGGTGTTTTCTCAGTATGTTAAACATAGAAATAATATACAACTAAACAATTCTACTCCTAGGTATATACCCAAATTAAAAACACATGTCAACACAGAACTTGTACACAGATGTTCTTAGCAGCACTATTCATAATAGCCAAAAGGTGGAAATAACCCAAATGAATATCGACTGATGAATGGTTAAATGAATTGTGGTATATCCATATAATGGAAAATTATTTAGCCATAAAAAGAATGAAGTACTGATGCATGCTACAAAGTGCGTGAAACTTGGATGCATTTTGCTAAGTGAAAGAAGCTAAACATAAAAAGGTCACACACTGTATAATTGCATTTATATGAAGGCCCAGAATACATAAATCCATAGAGATAGAAAGCAGATCATTGATTACCAGGGCCTGAGGATAGGAGGGAGTGAGGAGTAACTGCTTAATTAATACAGGGTTTCCTTTTGTTTTGATGAAAATGTCTTGAAACTAGACAGAGTTGATGATTGCACAACATTGTGAATTTATTAAATACCACTGAATTGTGGACTTTAAAATGTTTAATGTTAATTTTATATTTTGTGAGTTTTACCTCAGGGGTGGGG
The DNA here is from genome assembly GCA_004027955.1 of Chaetophractus vellerosus. Classification (NCBI taxonomy): domain Eukaryota; kingdom Metazoa; phylum Chordata; class Mammalia; order Cingulata; family Chlamyphoridae; genus Chaetophractus; species Chaetophractus vellerosus. The sequence continues at coordinate 6,788 of PVKH010044991.1, read as the reverse complement.
AGGGAAGCTGCTAGAGAAAATTCCAGCTTATTTTGTATCCTCTGTCCCACTAAATGTCACTCTTCACAGTGCTCTATGTTTTACTCCATGGGATGACTATATATGTTCCATATCCTCAAAGAGAGAGATGCCCAAAATATTGTCTATGCTTTCCTCAATGACCTTAAATTTTTACCTTTGCTCCTTTTAATATTCAGTTGCACAGTATGAAACCTGAGCTCTATCCTCTTTCTTTGCTAACTATGAAAGTTTAAAATAACATGTTATACATGATCAGGGAGTTAATATCTTGTTTATAGATTGATGGAGGAGTTTTTTAAATGAAAATCAAGTAGTCATATATTCACATTTCAAGAACTAAGTGAAAAATATAGAGATAAACAGAAACTCGATTAATATTTTTACATTTACAAATGATGTTTGTATTTACAAATAAGTTTTGGTGAGGATAGCATTGATTTTAGGCAGCTGCTTTATTCTTTTCTAACTTTTGATTGGAAATAACTTTAGTTATTTAGTTGCAAAAGTAGTCTAAAGAATTCTGTATACTCCACAGATTCTCTAAATTTATCATTCTCTCCACCCACTTTCTCCTGAGACATTTGAAACTTGCAGCATGATGCCCCTAACTTCCAAAATCTTCAGGATAAATTTCCTAAAAATAAGGGCTTTCTCATTTACAATTTTAATTCAGTTATCAAAATCAGGCAACTGACATTAAAATAGTACTATTATTTAATCTATAAACTACTACTGTCCTATATGTTAGCTATAATTAGCTTAAATTTAAGTTAATTAAAATTATATAAATTTTATGAAAATTCAGTTCCTCAGTCATGCTAATCACATTCCAAGCATATGTCCAGTGGCTATTGTTTGGAACAGCATAGATATACAACATTTCCATCATTGCAGAAAATTCTATTGGTCTGTAATGCTCTAGACATTCAAATTTTGCCACTTGTCCCACTTAATGTCTTTTTTTAAAAAACAATTTATTGAAGTATATCATCATACATGAACATACACAAACCATAGGTGTTCAGTAAACATTGTAAACCCACAAAACAAGCATGCAACATCATACAGGGCTCCCATACATCACCACATCACCCCACCACAAATACCTTGCATTGCCGCGAAACATTTGTTAACAAATTATGAAAGAGCATCGTCAAAGCATTACTACTAACTATAGTCCCTATCTTACCCCCCTATACTTTTTTTTAGGATTTACTTATTTATTTACTTACTTTTATCCATTTTTACCCCCTACCCCTGTTTTTGCTGTTTTTGTGTCCATTCGCTGGGCAATTCTCCATGTCCATTTCCTGCCCTCTCTTCTCATCCCTCTTCTCCTGTCTTCACTAGAATTTGATCCTCAGAACCTTCAATGTGGGAGAGAGGCATCCTACCTCCTGCGCCACCTTAGTTCCTAGTTTTTCGGTGCGTCTCTTCTTGGCTCACCCTTGAATCCCTCTCCTGTTACATCATCATCTTAATGGCACACCCATGCGTGGGGCCTGGGGGGCTCACCCACTTCCGGGGCCTGGTGGTGCATGTGCCTTCTATATTTTTCTTTTTTAAAATTTTACCGGGAGGTCCCAGGGATCAAACCCAGGTCCCTCCATATGGGAGACGTATGCCTAACCATTTGAGCCACATCCATCCCCTGCTGTATCTCTTAAGGTTGACCAAAGATACATAGAGTTACAGTTTTTTCCCATACAGGATGGTCATATAATAAATCAGACTTAGTTTATCACCAGCATTCTAAAAATCCCGACATAGGGAGAAAAACTAGGTCTGGGGACATATGCATGGTTTCTAATATAGTGAATGTTTAGCCTACCCTAATTATCACAAAATCAGGACAGTGAGAATATTTGCATCCACTTAATGTCTTTTATAACAAAAGGAAAAAAATTATTTCTGGTTCAAGATCCATGCCACGATCACATGTTGCATTAATCTGGAATCCTTTTTCAAAATAATTTTTTTCATCATGGCCTTGACATTTTAAATACAAGGCAGTTATTTTATAGAATGTACCTCATTTAGGGGTTTGTCTGATGTGTCCTCAAGATTAGATTCAGGTAATGAATTTTGGGGGAGAAATATTATACAAGTGGTGTTGTATACTTGTCAGTGCATCATATCTGAAGGCCTCTGATAGCAGTTTTTCCCACTGGTAATGTTAAATTTCATCTATGAGGTTTTTCTACTGTAAAGATATTATTTTCCTCCTTGTAATTAATAAATATCTTTCAGGGAGATACTTTGAGGCTATGTAAATATATCTTTTCTCATCATACTTTCACATGCTAGTTTTTTGTTTTGTTTTGGTTTAGTTTGGTTTTTTGAAGTACTGGGGCCCAGAGATTGAACCCAGGACCTTGTATGTGGGAAGCTGGTGCTCAACCACTGAGCCACATGGGCTCACCTGAGTTGATTTTACATTTGTTTTGATTATTTATTTATTTTTAGGAGGCACCGAGAACTGAACCTGGGACCTCCCATGTGGGAAGCAGGTGCTCAACTGCTTGAGCCACATCCGCTCCCCATACATGCTAGTTTTAGCACTCACTTAGGATTCTTGCTTGAAACAATTATCATTATGGTAACTGCAGACTGGTGATTTATTTCATTTTTTATTTTTATTTTGAAATAATTTAGATTCACAAAAATGTTGCACAGATAGTACACCCCCACCAAAAAAGCACATGTTTTACCCCCAATGTTAATGGCTTACATAATCATAGTACAATAATTGTACTGTGAAGAAACCATGAAATTAACCTTGATGTAATACTAATAACAAATCTACAGACCTTAAATTTATATTTTGCCAATTGTCCCACTAATGTCCTTTATATCAAAAGGAAAAAAGTGCCCAAATTTTGCCAGACATCCCACTGTTCTTCCCTTTCATTTAATTGTCAGTCTCTCTTGTTCTCCTCCTATCTGGGATAATCCTCTGTCTTTTTATTTCATGACAAATGGTGATTATTTTTCTAGTTCTATAATTTCTTCCACATTTATTAGTTGGATTTCTAGTTTGAGAGGGACTTACCCTTCATTCTCATTTATTTACTTCTATTGGCATGGACTCATGGATTCTTATTTTATCCTGTGGTTAATATCCATTACTATCTTAGTTATTTTGCTCCTCAAATTTTTCCAGATTTGGCCAGTGAGGCCCTTCAGTCTGGTTTATATTCAGACTGAACATGTAACCTGATAAAAATGGAGTTGTATTTCAGTATTGGTAACATTTAATTAAAAAGCATATTGATAGATTCTCTATCTGCTGAATGTCCTAAAACTATTTAACATATGTGAATCATCATTATATTCCTGAAAAGCAAAGATTATTCATCATATCATTTCCTGTATTTCATCTCTAGATTACCCTGTATCTCATGCCCATTATTGAAAATACTATGCTCTCACTATGGCATTAGGTAGCATTGCTATGTTACTGCTTAACTTGGGAAATCATTCACTTTCTTTACTTGAAGAGCTTTTCATATTATCAGCGTTTAATCATTTTCTTGCTTGTTAAGTGCTTTTGCTAATGGCCATGCTCACTATTTCAGGGATGAAATTGGCAAAGTTCCTGTATTCAACACAGGTATATATCTCTCCAAAGTCTTCTTTGAGGAAAATGTTGGGGTGGCAGTGGCAACTACTTTCTATAACATCAAAACTTTACCCAGCCTAACAGGCTCACCTCCCTATTTCTTTTATCTTCAATTATGTTAGATCATTTTTTAACTTAGCGTTTTTTTCACATGGAAGTCATTTTGACTTTTAACATTTTGCTGCCCTGAATATCTGTCAGCTATCTACTAAGCATTTTCAAATTGTCTACTATGGAAAAAATATGTATTGAAATTTTTCAGGGAAGCGGCTGTGGCTGAATTGGTTGGGCTCCTGTTTACCACATGGGCAGCTCCGGGTTCAATTCCTGGGGCCTCCTGGTGAAGGCAAGCCAGCCCACATGCATGGTAACAAAGCAAAGGGAAACAAGCAGACACAGAAAAACACAAAGCAAATGGACACAGTGAGCACAAGCAACGGGGGAGGGGGTTAAATAAATAAAATTTTTTTAAAAAAAGAAAATTTTCAAAAGAGGATGGGAGTTTCATGTATGAAAATGAAAAAATGAAGTTGATTTTCTTTCCTGTGCTTTGCTCACAGAGCCTTTAATGTGTTACTGCATTGTGAATCTCTTAGAGGTAGAAGACCTAGCATTTTTAAAACTTATTTGATGGGAAAACCCATTTTTCTCAGTGTCTCAGGGATCATAGTGTCATGGAACACACTTTGGGAAATGCTTATCTGATTTTTAAAGAACTGCTTATCTTTCTTTAGGCTGATTTCTTTGTTGTTATTTTGTATTGTTTTGTCATTGTTTGCCTGCTTGGTACTTGCCCAGACTGAATTTTCTTTCTCATTAATCCAGACAGCCTCCTCTCAGCTAAATATGCCATGTCTTAGGAAGTCCATTGATTTCCCCAAAAGTTCAGCCCCTGAATTACATGTAGCCTTAGGATTACTCATTTAAACATTTTTTTGTGCATTTATCAGGCATATTTAACTCAATTTTTAATCATTCAGGTTCTTCATAACAATTCTATATACCTTGACAGATGTTTTATAGTCTAATAGAAAAAAAGAGTAAAAATTTTAAACATTCAAGGAATGAGAGTCAGTCTCAATACAAAATTATATGAAGTAAGAAAAAAGTCCATAGAAATAGAACTAAGAGGAGTCTATATAAATAGTAATGTGAAGAATATCGAATTCCTTTTAGCTGTAACATCACATTTTTTGCATGTTGCACACATTGTTTAGCCGTTTCTAAACACATTTCCATTTACGTCATTTGTAAAAACTGCCTAGGCTCATATTCTGGAAAACTGACAAGGTTGTAATGAACAGATGTAGATTCCATAATTGTAATTGGCTTTTACTCTAAAATAATTTTATGGCTCATACATCATTATTAATTTCTTATTTTTCTCCATTTTTGTCTTAAGAATTTGAAAGGTTATCTTGCAGAGTTAAACTTATTTTTGTTAACTTTTTTAAAATCAGGACTTTATACAACCTAGACTTAAACCCAGACTTTTATGTGTGTCATTTTTTACATTTTTGTTGATATATTTCTCTTTACATAATCTCTTTTTCATTTTACTTTTATATTTCCCAAACACATCAGTTTTAAATGATCCCTCATTTTAAACTCAGTTTTTCCCTATTATTAATAGTTTTTGTTTTTAAATTAGATCTTACAGGATATAATTTTATTTAGTTTTCCCATAAATTCAACTCTTTCTGAAGAATGAGTAATAAATATTCGTAGAATCTGAAACAGTAACAAAAAGATGTATTCTTATGTTGCCTGTTTTATTCTAAGATTTTTAACAGCAGCACTGAAACAGCTTTCACTTTACAAAGTGTACTAATTTAGGTGACTAGCTGCTAGACTTAAGGGGACCAAATAATCTGGTCCTAATCATACTACATGTACACTTTCAAATTAGATAGAATAAGCATAAAAAATCCTAATCTTTAAACAACTCCATCGACAGTTTTTAACTATTGCTGGATTTTGTTATTTGAGTGGAGAGCACAATATTTATTAATGAAGGAAAGATTGTTTTCTAATTATTTTTTAGTGTTCATGTGTTCTTTAATTAAAGTACCAAAATATAGAGCAAGTGCTTTGGCATATTGTTGCTTGTTGTAAGGAAGATTTAATAGCTTGTTATGGACTATTAATATGAACAGAAGTCACTTAGAGTTCAGATATATATTTAGAACTAGCATGTGTGCAAAAAGATACAAAGTGAGTTAAGAAATTCTGGAAAAGATTGTTTGGAAGGGAGAAATTTTTTTCTTGTTAACTAGCATTGATTAAATAAATATAGAAAAGAGATTTAAATGTGTTCTGTATTTTGAAGATTTTTGTTAATAACCTCAAATGGTAACTTAGAATTGGCAAAATGAGATCTGTAAAATTATGGAACTCTCTGTCTAAAATAATTACATAAATATAATATAATTTAATAATATAATATAATTGTCCTTGAATCCCAAAATGGTTTATAGCAGTTAGTTATATGAGATAATTATGAACTGAACATCTGTTTGGGTTTAATCATCAAATGCTATTTGTTACCATATGATGCAAATTCAAAAAACAATTAATAAATTAGTTGTCTGTGATTTTGAAAATGTCTTAATCATACTATTTTATATAAAAATGGAAAATCTAGTATTTCAAATCTTACTAAGCAAATGTTAATAGGAATTTGAGTGGTTGGTTTGTTTTTCAACTTCTATAAATTGTTGATTAGGGAGGTGTATATAATATTTGAAAGCACATGCCAAGTAGGTTTGCTGCATGAATTTTGCAGCATATGGTAAACTAAAACCTTGGTGACCTTTTGGTCTTGTTGATCACATGCATGAAAATGATCATCTGTTAATCTCTACTAATCACTGATACATCCTTGTACAGAAGATAGCAGAACAGTTTTTACTTAATGCTGCATTTGCTCTTTTGGAAAATGCTTTAATAAGAAATTTTTTCTTTAATCATTTTATACCTAAGATTGTAAAATAATGGATATGTTATATCTAAAGAGGATAATTTAAAATAAGAATTAGAATTTTCAACATGTGTATAACTCCACATTTTGTTTGGTGTTTATGAGTTTATTTTAGATACCAGTACAATTTTCTGAAAAGTCATCAACATGAATGACTGTTAGGCT
>PVKH010044990.1:0-10550 GCA_004027955.1 Chaetophractus vellerosus | reverse complement strand
TGAAGTTTGAAATTATTCTCTTAAAAAGTGAACACTAGAATAGTTGAATTCATAAGTTTCATGTCTAAGAAAATTAGATTGGGACTTTAAATAGCCTATATGAAATTAGATTTGTGAAGCACAGATTAAAGCAAAACAAACCTCAACTATATGTTCTGTTCTTTCCAAATTATTGGGAAATATTTTCTGTTTGATAATTTTTTAAAGGTCACAAAATCATGTTGTGAAAGTACACATTTCTTCACTTGCAAACAGCTGTCCATTAAAATGAATTGTGGATTTTCAGGAATTGAAACACTTTTGAACCAACCATGGCACCTGAAGACATTAACTATCTGATTGTCCAAGAGGCTCTTCTGCATGCTATCGGAGCATAACTTGGTACAGTCCTCTGCCCTTTAACATTTTAAGTTTAAGTGACACATTGATGTGATAACACAAGTAGATGGAAGCATAAAGAGCAGAAAAATTGTTGACATTAAAATGCAAAATAACATAGTTATCTTTTCAGTGGAGAGCAAAATAAAGACATCACTAATTGGAGATCAATGTAAGAGCATGGCAAATTCCACTCTATTTCTGAATGAGAGAGAGAAGCCATGAAATATGTTTAATTAATCCAAGAGAATGCAACGAAATATGTTTGATTAATCCAAGAATACTACACATAGAGATGTAGACTTCTTGTGAGGCTGTCTGGTCTAGTGGTTAAGAACCTGTACTCTACCACTTACTATTTGTGTGCTCTTAGTCTGGTTGCCTAACCTCTCAATGACTCCATTTCCTATTTGTAAAAGTAGGGATAATAATAGTGTTTACTATATACCATTGTTACAAAGATTAAATGGATTCATATTTATAAATTGCTGGGAACAGTGCCTGGCACATAATAAATGAAATATAAATGTTAGTTATTATCTTAATGATCAAACCTACTTAGTACTTAAATTACTGAAGGAGGAGGAGGGGGAGGAGAAAAAGAAGAAGAAGCCAACAGTTTGGCATGTGAATTGAGGAGATTGTCATCTGTTATTTTGGCTAATTGTCCATTCGAGCTGAGAGACCATTATTATTTGGTGGTGGGGGTAGAGAAAAGTTTCTAAAGAAGTTTCCTCTTTAATGACTAGCAACCTATAACATTTCTTGGTATAACATAGGTTTGGATCAAAGGACATTAAACTGTATGATTAGAAAAACTCTTACTGCAAACAGCGAGAGGAAAATGACTTTATTGAGAATGTACTGTATGCCAAGGACCTTAGTGGCCACTGTATGTTGGGGATACAACAAAACAGTCTCTGTTTTATTATTTTTTGTTAGTTAAAACAACCAAACTGAAAAACACCACTTTTTTGTCTTGTGTTATCTTTACCTAATAATTAAATTTTCTATTTTCTCTTATTTTAGCATAACTTACATTTTTATCCCTCAAACCTCATCCAGAAAAGGACCTACATATGCCACACCCACTCCCTATCCTCCCATTAAAAGTCAGATTTTAAGCAAAATAGATTCTGATTTTCCTGCCTGGATGTATTGGCTTCAAAACGCATCCAGAAACAATCAAGTAGGCTAATGTGTTTTCTGGAAAAATGTATGTTTATTGAGAAATTTTACTTAATATGATTTAATAAGGGCAGAAGCTATTCCTTGTCTCTCTTTACACATGAAAAACCCATTCTGAAGGCAGAAAACAAAGGACTGCTTCTAGTCCTTCAAGCACTAAACCAGTTTACTCTCTCTACATTCTTTTTGTATATTTCAAATCTCAATATATGTATCTACCACCTACATGAGGAGCAAGCAGTTTCTGGCAAAAGTATATCATTACTAATAGTTTTCATAATCTCTCAAATTACTGAATAGGTGACCGAATCAGTATAAATCTTTGTAAGCCATTCACCAATTTGTTGTCTGCTTTTGTAGCTAGGAACTATTTGAGGCCAAGCTATGCAATCCATCAGCCTGAGATCCATCTCAAGCAATAAAATGCTTCTCAGCGCTTGTGCATGATGCAGTTTATAACATCAGGAAGGGGAAGCACTACCTAATAGTAGATAAAACTCTAATTTTAGATGTTTAAAGGTGCTTACATCTGAAGAACATGGCTTGGCTTAAGATGAATTGATAAATTTCCACCTGCCACAGCCAAAGGAAAGAAAAAAATTCTCTAGAATGCCGATGACAGTGCCTTAGGTCTAGGCAGTTAGTCCTGTTAAGGCACCGTCACTGAAAGCACAGTAATAGTCATCACCGCAGCAGCTCTGACAATTGTTTTGAGTAGGCATGCTCCAGAAAACACATTAGCCTACTTGATTGTTTCTGGATGCGTTTTGAAGCCAATACATCCAGGCAGGAAAATCAGAATCTATTTTGCTTAAAATCTGACTTTTAATGGGAGGATGGGGAGTGGGTGCGGGATACCTAAGTCCTTTTCTGGATGAGGTTTGAGGAGTGTCCTGGGCGGAATAGCATTCAGCGTAAAGTAATGACCACCTGGAACTTCAGAATGTGAGCCGACCTGGAAATGGGGCCTTTGCAGATGTAATTAGTTAAATTATGATGAGGCCATGTATGATTCGGGTGGGCTCTAAATCCACTATGACTGGTACCTTGTAAGAGAGAAATTCAGACAGACAGCCACAAAGGAAAGATGGCCAATGTGAATACAGAGGCAGAGAATAGAGTTTTGATGCCACAAGCCAGGGGACGTCTGGGGATACCAGAAGCTGGATGAAACAAAGAAGGATCTTCCCCTAAAGGCTTCAGAGAGAGCATGAACCTTGATTCCAGACTTCTGTCCTCCAGAATTTGGGGAGTTTAATAAACTTCTGTTGTTTTAAGCCACCGAGTTTTTGGTGCTTTGCCGTAGCAGCCCCAGGAACCTACTACAAGGGATAACAACATTCCCTTAGAATTGTTCAGGTCCAAATTGTAGCTTTTATACTTCGGGATTCAGAACTTCATGATCTTTTAAGCAGATCAAACACACTTTTTTGAAGGAAAGTGTTGCTATAGATGCCTCTGGGGAGTTGTGAGGTCAGCCTCTATCTCAGTAAGGATATACCACACTCTGCAGATTTCTTGGGTGATGTGAGTAACTTTGCTACCTCATGTGTTAGTCAGGGTTTATTAACCACGCATGGAAGCTCACCCCCCATTTGATGGTGAGTATCCCTGAGAGAACTCTTCCAAGGAACAGTCTCAGATTTAGACAACCAATTCCTGTGTGTACTGTGTTCCTTGCATGAAATCACCATTGTCTACATAGCAGACAAATGCCAAGTTCCTTTTCTCAGAAATATAAGAATGCTCATCATCTATCAATTTTTCCTTCTTTCTATGGCAGCCAAAATCCAAGTGTTCAATTATTGTACCTAATTCATTCCAAGTTCTGCTTATTACCACTAGATGTCTGCAACTAAAGGTTATTTAGATCTGCCTTTATAGCCCTACCTTGACTATAGAAATATATTTTTAACTATATGTATATATAAAATGTTTTCGTAGCCTTAAATGCGTTGTGAATTTATTTCAAGGTATAAACTAATACCCCAAAGGGCACTAAGCCTAAGTAAGTGACTGAATGTTTTCACGTGTTTATGAGAGTTTTTGGATCTTTATATTGTTAATATTCATTCTTTGAGCTTATGTTTTTGACAAATTGTAGACTGGAGTGTGTGAAGAAGCTGCTAAATATTGAATGTATCACTTGGGGTTGCTTATTTTACTGGGTCTATTTCCCTTCTTGGTCTCAGCACAGCCTGGGAGCACTGCCTGCTCTAACTTCCTAGAAACTTAAAGAAGGTTAAGTCAGCATAGACAAACCCACACTTACTAAGGGAAGAATTCTATATTAAGACTTAAATTTCTCAGGTGCTCAAACATTAGTGAACCTGTTCATTTCCCCAGGTGTTGTCCTAATTTTTATTGGTAGGATATGTGTAATGTGATTTGCAGTGAGACACTGGTTTTATCGAACATTGTTAATATCAGAAAAGGGGTAAGAATAAGCATTGTAATTCTGACCACTGTTTGAGTGACTGAGAAAACTTACAGCAAATATTTTAGAATCAAAAGAAATAAAACTTTTAATTTAGAAAATTAAGAAAAAAATGCTTGAATCCCAAAGAGTGTATGGGATGTTTGTGTGCCTGCATGCCTCAGCTACCTATTTTAATTTTTGAATTGGCATGCAAAATAATTTATTTTTTCAACAGTAATCATTAAAGGGCAAAAATGATTGATTTTGCTGAATGAAGCAATAATTTTATTTCATTAAAAGTTTAGCCATTCTGAATGTGTGTTTCAGGTAATTAAGATTGCTGTACTATTATCTTATATTTTTATTAACAAAGCCAAGGTTACCAGTTAGAGTTGTTGACAGGGCAATAAGAAATGTGGCTTTCGATGTGATGGTGCAAAAGAACCATATAGTGTTGTGGTGTTAGATGTGTTTTTAAAGGTTTGGAGCAGCATTTTGTTTTCTTGAAAGACAATTGGGGAGAAATAAACCTATTAAGTAATCATTCATTAAAAAATATATTTTGGGTTATAAAATACAAAATAAGAAAAAGAGTTACCACTTATTTTGAGTATTTTTATCTAGAGAGTCAAAATTCTTTACTATTTATTCTTTATTATTTTTAAATCAATTTCAGAATAATAAAAGTATAGCCAATTAAAGTCATACTATGGCTAAATTTTAAATAATTATTTCAGTTTTATGAATTTTGTTCTCTTGGGGAAAAATCAAAGCACCCTATGGTGATTGTTAATGAGTCAATTTTCTCAGTGTCATGGGGACCTAGATATAGAGTTTGATATTTTTGCTTTTGGAGGTGACACAGTTCCTCTTGCTTCTATGTTACTGGGTCCTTTATGAAGTTGCTCAATGACATATTTTTAGCACATGCAGCATGCCAAGCAAATTGTATCACATACTAAAGATCTGAATTTAGTAATCTGTGTTAGCAATCTTAAGGTCTAGAAAAATTTCCTTAAGAGAATGTACCAGAATATTAATTTCTACCCAATTTTAATGTCCAAATATTCATTAATTTTAAGTTAAAGATTCATCTCAGATATTCAGACGTTTTAATGATCTCTATAAGGATTTCAGGATACGTCTGCAAAATTTTTATTTTAGTTTATATCATTAAAATTTATTTATTATATAGATTATATAAAGGCATTTACATAGATTATTATCAAATGTTAACTGTTATACTGAGAGAAGATTTAATCCAGGAATAAACTTACCTTTTATACTGACAGCTTAAATAATAGTTAGCAAGAAAATATGGGCAAAAATAACAATGGGGGAAAACATACCCCTGAGTACCTTATTTGTATTTGCCACTCACAAAGAAAACAATCTAGAATCTCTTCCTTTGCAAGACAAAATTTACTTTCTTACTGAAAATTAGATACCTATCTTTTTGTAATTAAACCTCATTCTTGAAAATCTATTTTATATTTTTTTCTGCAGCTGTGTTTCAAGTCACTGAATTTGGCCTCAATAATATTAAATTATGATTTTCATAACTTTAGTTCTGTGATACTCTTTATGACAATTCAGATTTCCTAGAAAATGCTTTATTTTAAACTAATAGAAGTAGTATAAGGTATATTGTGACATAGATATTTATAGCAATTGGGATTATTTCAATTACAAATAAGAAAAAAAAAACAGTTCATGCTTGGTTAAATTAAAAAAAAAAAGACATTATTAGGTTTCAAAAATAGAAAGTTCAAATGGATAGAGTGAGCTCCAGGCCTGGCGCCTTCCCTCCGCCCCTCCACCAGTTGCTCATTCACAGCCAAGGACTCAGATTCTTTCTTACTCTTTCCTATTATTTCTGTAGTGTCAGCTTCTTTCTAAGGCTGGCATCCCTCATGGGCTTAAGATGGCTGCCTGCAAGAGTTGAATCCACACTCTTTCTTCAGATTCAGAAAAAAGGGAGCATGTCTGTCTCAAATATTTCCACAAGGGAATCCTGAATTTGACTGATTGGGCCCACATAATTCTCTTGCCCAAACTTGAATCAGTCGTTGTATTCAAGAGAATGGAATGCGTTGATTGGCTTAGGTCTTCTGGTGTCATCTCTGCAATTAGATGAGTTCTACTTCTTTGGAATTACAAGACCTTTGTGGGGAAGCATAGCTATCCTAATGAAAAACCAGGGTACTTTAAAGAAAGGGGAAGCATCCTGGCTAGGTATCAATAAATAACCACTACCATATCTTGTGTATTCCATTTTAAAATTCATTTCCCCATTTTTAAAATTTAATTTGCTTTCTTTTTAAACATATTTGCTTTCTCTTTTATTCAAATCCAAGAACATAGACAATATAATTATTCAGTCATATTTATTAGGTAATTTAACCAGGTATTTATTTTTGTAAATTGAAACATGGAGATAGATATTTTCAGCATTATGGAGTTATGTGAGAGTAAATAAAGCATCACAAGCCACCTCACGTCCTTTGTAAAAGGAAATAATGGTAAGCCACCAGTTAAATTTAAATTTTAAACTTGGGTAAAAGAGATAAGCACAATCTAAATTATCTATAATTGTCAGGAACTGAAGAAAATCAGCAGCTATTTATTAGACACTTACTATATATAAGAGCAGTGCTGATTTTTGCAGAGGATTTCAAAGAAGTTTCAGACAAGGAGCTCTTTTTAAGGAGTGTACAGACTACATCAAGATGAATCACAAGAAATAAAAGCAATCAACAGAAGACTATATATGATGCATATATAGAAATAGAATGGAACAGACTCTATTAGAGAGAAAGGTCAGAAGTAGCTAGATTCAGTTAATGGAAAGCTTCATGGGGAACTCAAGCCAGACATTAAAAAGTGGAGAAGGCCTGTATCCATCATTGCAGTGTCATGCAGAACAATTCCAATGTCCCAAAAATGCCCCTTGTTACACTTATATTCTTCTTTCTTCCTCCCCACAGAACCTCTGGTGACCACAGCTTTTATATCAATGTTACAAGTTCTTCCATTACTAGAATAATAATAAGTCTACTTTAGTCCATCGTTGTATCTCCCCTTATGTTTGTTCGTTTCTCAATCTTGAGGATTTGGGCATGGTGATGCCCACTCTGCTTCCAAGTGAGAGGGGGCTTAGATCCCATAGGGTAGATGGATGGAACTGTCTTGCTTGCAGTTGTGGGCACTCTGTTTTTTGGGATGGGCATTGTCCATCATCATTCTTTTGTTCATTGTCTTGTGTTATCCAGACGAACTGGAGAATAGGTATTGGCTGCAACTTTGCTGTGTTCATTAATTGTAAAAATGTACCACACTAACGAAAAGTGTTGTTACTGGGGGAAAGTGTGAGAGGGGAAAGGGTTGGGGTATATGGGAATCCCCTATATTTTCAGTGTAACATTTGTATAATCTAAAGCTTCTTTTAAAACAAAATAAAAAATACAAAGAAAGAAAAAAAGAACAAAAATAGAATTTTGTAACAAGTAGTAGGAAATAATATTAAATATTTTACAAATAGATTAGTACTTGAAAAATACATGTGATGATTAAACTGCTGCTGGAATTTCCATTATGCAGTTTATGCAACACAAAATTTAATAGTAATGGCTACTGTAAATCAGAAAATAACTTTGAGGGGGCCGGCTGTAGCCCAGTGGATAGGGCGCCGGTTCACCACATGGGAGGCCCCGGGTTCGGTTCCTGGGGACCTCTCCGGGCGGGCAGAGGACCTCTCTGGGCGGGCAGACTGCCTTGAGAAGGGCAAGCTGCCATGGGTGGGGCAGAGCTGCCACGGGCAGGGCAAGCAGCCCACGAATGGAAGCAAAAGCCGCCCGTGAACGGAGCAGAGCCGCCTGCGCAGTGAGCTGACTCGGTGCGTCGCCACAATGGGGGGAGACAGAGCAGACACAGAAGAACACAAAAAATGAACACAGCAAGAGCAAGCAGAAAGGGGGAAAATGTAACAAAAAAAAGAAAAGAAAAGAAAAGAAAAGAAAAGAACTTTGAATGTTAACTTAAAGATGTACAACAAATGATGATGTGCCATATCTACTATACATTTTTATTGTGTAAGAAAAAAAGTGGGGAAGGACCGCAGAAGGGAAAATGAAAGGGAAGCCTTTCCAAATGGAAAGCTTAGTAGCAACAATGTTAGGGAGTGGAGGTAAGCATGATTAGTATAGAAATATTGGTGAGACAAACTTGTCTGGAACAACCTAAGAATACATATTAAGCGGTTGTTCTTAATATGACTTACGGGGTAAGATGAGACCAGGGTATAAAAAGTCTTGCTTTTCAGTCATGGTCTATGGAAACTGATCTCCAATCATGGTTAGTAAAATGACAATGTAGAAAAGTAGCTTATTGGCAAGAGTTTTTAGGGAAATTAATCTGGGTTGATGTACAGGATGCACCGGAGTGAAGAATTTGAAGTATGTAGAATAGCCCAAATATTTTCTTGGTAATTTACCCACAAAGGCCTGAAGGAGAGATCCAGTGGGAATACAGTAATTTCAATGGTGTTTCTGATTGTTAGCAATACCCAAACTGTATTGATACAGTCTGTCAAATTTGCTGCTAAAGCACATGCAGAATAATGTAATAGAAAAAGCATGGACTTTAGAATTAGTTAAATGTGTGTTCAAATCCCAGCTCCAAGATTTTGGTAGTGTGAAACATTAGAAATGCTCTTATTTTCTATGAATGTTAATTTCCTTGAGTTAAATGATAATATTTATATTAATGGGCTGTTAGGGTACGTATGTAGCCTTCTCTCTCTTCACTACCATCACTCCAAATTTCTTACCTACTGGAAATAAAAACTGGAAGAGTTCTTATACTCTAGAAGTGTGCTTGGGCAATCTTCATCAAGCAGATCATGAAAGTCCATAATGCCACTAGGCAGAAGTTCCCTGATCATCTCTAATGAACGAGTTAGGTGAAACTACTAAATAAAAATGTGTTTTTTCTCTGAGGGAAATTGATCTGAGGCAAGTAGAAGGAGCATGAGTGTGGGGCTTTTTAGGGGTTCAGATGTTGGCCCTACCACTCATGAGTGTATCTTTGTGTGAATGACTATGACACACAGTCTTATCTACATAAGGTTAGTTGTGGGGAAGAAACAAGATGCCATTGTAAATACTCAAGAAAGTTTAACCCCGCTAGAAAAATTTAGAACATTAATCATTGAAATGTCATTTGATAGTTAAGCTATAATTTTTTAAAGAAGACCTTCAGAGAGAGGAAAGTGGTTAAAATAACTCAGGATACCCTAACCCTGGTAAAGAGCTATCAAATTCAGATTATCTGAGAATATTCGTAAGAGATTTTAATTAATAAAATTCTTTCTTAACTACCAAGCAAGTGTATAATCGTATCTTTTGTTCTTTAGCCCTGAGTACACTCCCAGAGTACACAATATATTCTTTATTTTTGTGACTACAATTAGTACCCATTGGCTTTTACATCCTTTGCAGCTGTGCATTCATGATATATTTTGGGAAATAATTTGAATCATCCTGACCTTAAAGCTGGGTGATAATTTGGGGATGTTTCCCAACCTTGTATCTCTTAATGTGATTTCAAAGGAAGAAGACAACACATAGTATCTGGGATAGTAACAAGAGTAGTAATTCCTGGCAATTCTAACCCATGTGTGATGAAATCTCCTAGCATGTCATGGCTAAGGCTGAAGGAATTTACTCTGTGAGAAAGGCTAAATCTTGGGACTGAACTGCCTGCAAAAGATAGGATGCTTTTTCAAAAATAGAATTTTACTTTTACTAAGTTCAAACCCAGGCCTGTCTATAGCCATTACTCCCATTTTCTACTGTTGGAATTGGTTGTATAATTTTTGGCTGTATTTTCTAATAGATAAGAAGATAATATATAATATACTAAGAAAATTGGCAAATGGCTCATAGAATTAAGGTATTATAAAGATTTAGAGTTGTAGTTTTAAAACTCTGAGGTTATAGATTGCTTCATCTAGGAAAAATACATGTTACCTACCCTATCTATTCCTTCTTATTAATATTAGACCTAATATTTTCCAATGGAAAGACACTGTAAAGAAAGGGAACACATGACAACAGCATTTTTGTCATAGTGTTTTCTAGTGGTGATAGCTCTTAAAAGTCATTATTCCATGAGAAGAGCCCTGATGTGTACCTACTTAAAACCCCATACAGTTTAAAAATCACTGCCCCATTAGTTGGGGATGGGGTAGACATTGCCGAACTGCTATAACTCAGCCAACTTCAAACAGAGCAGCCAGTTTTAATCTCTTATTTTTGGGTTTTCTAGGTTAGATAGCATTTGGAAGAGAGTTATATGTCTAAAGGAGTTGAAAATAACCATCTAGGATATGAGTTCCTTTGCCTAAAGACTTACAGCATTAAGACATGTGGTTGGTGAGGTAGGCCAGGTAAGTCATGCAGGACCTTGTTGGACATGATGTTAATTAGCTCTTGCTGCACAACAAATGTCCCTAAAACTTAGTGGCTTATGACAGCAACAAGAATTTGCTATCAACACATATTCT
>PVKH010044989.1:0-10547 GCA_004027955.1 Chaetophractus vellerosus | reverse complement strand
AGGAAGAGAGACCCGAACCCAGGCAACAGCCAGTGGCCAGCGTTAGCATTGATCCGAGTGGGAGGCGAGAGAAGAGCACTCATTCTCCAGTGGAAGCGGTAGGAACAGAGGGGCTTAAAAAGGCCGCTTCAGGAACAACATCCCCAGAGCTTTGTGTGAAAAGATTACTTTGGCTGTGGTTCATGGTAAAAATAAAGAAAATCATCAGCATAAATATCTTGCTGCTATTGGACTACTATTAAGAATACTTTTGGTGATGTCATTATAACCAAACTCCGCTGAGATCAGGGGGTGCGGCTGGGGTGGAGAGCCTCCTGTCAGTTAGCTTAGCCACACAGTTTCTGTAGCATGAACAACATTGTGGAGCCGGCATGGGCTGGCTGTGCCACTCCTGTTTCAGGGACAGTCTCTTTTTGTTATAAGACCGTGGGTGTGACTGACAGTCACAATTAAGTTGTTGCTGAAAGTGGGTCAGATTAATGAGAACAGTTAACCTCCACAGGACATGGTCACCACAACCTTGAAGGTCCCAGCTAACAAGGTCATGTGTCACGTAAGGCGTGTCGGTGGCGCATTTGGGGGGAAGGTCACCAAAACCAGCGTCATGGCAGCCATCACTGCATTTGCCGCACACAAGTAAGTGGAGAACACTGCTGAAAATACTAAAAGGGAAATGAATGAACGCTGAAAATTCTCAATATTAGGAAGAATCTGGCCGAAGTTC
Organism: Chaetophractus vellerosus; assembly: GCA_004027955.1. Lineage (NCBI taxonomy): Eukaryota > Metazoa > Chordata > Mammalia > Cingulata > Chlamyphoridae > Chaetophractus > Chaetophractus vellerosus. Next base: position 9,823 of record PVKH010044989.1, on the reverse strand, counting down.
TTAAGTTAAGTAATATACAAACTCACAAACAAGCTGCCAGTTTATTACAACTTCTTTGTCTTATGTTGTCAGGCTATATATTGTAAGAGCCAAACTGAGAATGAATTACTGAAAATAATAAAGAGCAGAGTAAAAAGAGTTAATACCTGGAGAGTTCAAAGAAACAGGACCTGAGTGAGCGAGGATTACTTGACTTTAGCACCTGCTGAACTGTCCTTTTAAATACATATGTGAATATAATACTGATATAAATACATATACAAATGCACATACATATATATTCCTGATTTAAATGCAATTTTTTCTTTTGTCATTATTTATTTATTTATATTGCCATTTTCCTCTGAGGATATCAAAATGTTCCATAGGAAATTGTCTTTTGAGCTGGCTTAATTTTTTGCTGAGTAATACAGACCGGTTTCTCTTTCCCAGGAAGCAAAAAGGCCTTGACTCAAAACCTGTCCTATCAGGGAACACTTTGCAAAGCAAATAACACGGAATTCCTCCATTCTACCAGTCAATAATGTGAACTCGGGACGTTTGCCTATAGCCCAGGTTGCTATCACAGTGGGAAATACCCCAAAGCGATATAGCTGGAGCCTCCGGCATCCTAGAGCCTGGCTTCCACACTGTCGGGATGCCAGGCTGTGGATAGCCTGAGCTCAGCGCAGCCTGGGGGTGGGGGTCGTTCTGTGGTTCTCTCATGCGGGTGAATGGTTTCACACTCTCACTAGGACTTGTAGCAACCCGGATACTACCTACTCCGTAGTTTACCTCTCTTTATTTATTTTTTTTTTTCTGTTTAGACATGGCCGTGCAGTCCGCTGCATTCTGGAACGAGGAGAAGACATGTTAATTACTGGAGGTCGCCACCCTTACCTTGGAAGGTACAAAGTGAGTAAAAGAAGAAGAAATAAAGAATTTCCACAGTTAATATAACAATCTATAAATGCAGAGTGCAGCACAGCAAAATGTTTCGGCTACTCTTTAGTGGAGAATAACAATTAGTAAATCAGCAAACTGTACTTCTGTTTAACTTTATTTCTGGTGCTGATAGTTTGATTACTGGCTGATTCGATGAAGCATTTCTGCTTTGCTCAAAGATGTCAGTTTGTGAATAATTGGCAGACATGTGAGTGTGTGTATATATTTATCTCCATGAAAATAGTTCTGATAACCACACTTGTTCCCACACATAAACTAGTTAAAAATAAGTTTCATAACTTCCATAACAATAGTATTACATGAAATTGCAATTCCTCATTTTCCAGTGTATCACAGATACTTTTGTAAAACCGTGTCCCAGAAATTCCTAGAAAAATGTCCATAGTCGAGAGCAATTATCTTTAGCTTTATAAAAAATAATTTTACTAGTGTATTTGTCAAGGTGGGCTAACTAACAAATAACCCCAAACTCTTAGAGACTTAAACACTTATTATGCAATTTCTTACTCAAGCAACAACCCAGTGTCAATGGGGAGGAAGAAAGGAGGACTGTGCTCCACGAGATCATTCAGGGACTCAAGCTTTTTCCACCTAGTGGTGCTCCACCCTCTGCTAGGACTGCACTGTCCAACACAGTAGGCTCTAGACACATATGGCTATTTAAGTTTAAATTAAATAATACATGAAATTTAAAACTCAATTCCTCAGTTGTATTAGCTACATTTTAATTGCTAGTGGCTATGATGTTAGACAGAACATTGGCCTTTTTGGACAGAAGTTCTATTGGACAGTACTGCCCCAGGACCTCTGATGTCCTCCACTGGATCTTCAGCAGGGGCAGCAGACAAGAGAAGAGAGAGAGAATATGGAGGGCCTGGTGGGAGGTGTTTTAGGCACCAGACTTGGAAGTTGTGGATTTCATTTCTACCCACCCTGCATTGGTCAGAACTCTTCCACCTAACTACAAGGAAGGCTAGAAAATATAGTCTTCCTGTGTGCCCACTATGAAATACAACAGGGTTTGCTGAATGCATAACATTTTCTGTGCCACAACCGGTGCACCTAAATACATATTTTTAGAAGATAATCAATACATCTCTTTCAAATCACATTCACCCTAAGGTATGTTTTAAATTTGATTCAGTTCAAACAAATATCTTTAAAGTGAATTTTGCCCAGAAAGAGATTAGAATTTTGGGGGGTAAATAAGATTTACACATGTGAAATTATTAAGAAAACAGTGCAGACATGATTATATCAGGTTAAAAGGTGAGGCACCCATAGTGAAGCACTGTGGAGAGAGAGCATGTGAGTTGGAGTATGTACAGGAGACTTCTTAGAGAAACATAAATGGGCCTTCAAGAATGGGTGGGCGGAAAGATGCTGTAACAAATTACCACAAATCTGGTGGCTTCAAACAACAAGAATTTATTCTCAGTTCTGGAGGCCAGAAGTCTGAAATCAGTTTCACTGAGCTAAAACCAAGGTTTCAGCAGGGCTGCACTCCCACGGAAGGCTCTAAAGGAGAATCCATTCCTTGCTTCTTCCAGCTTCTGATGGCTGCTGGCATTCTTTGGCTTGTGGCTGCATCATTCCAATCTTTGCCTCCATCACATTGCCTTAACCGCTTCCGTCTATAGTTGAATGTTCCTCTGCCTCCCTTTTATAAAGATACTTGTGATTGCATTTAGGGTCCTCCTGGAGAATCCAGGAAAATCATGATCCTTAATCACATGGGTAAAGTTTTTGCCATATGAGGTAGCATTTACAGGTTCCAGGGATCAGGACCTAATACCTCCAGAGGCATTATTCAGGCTACTATTGAGGTGGTGAGACTAGTAAAAGAAAATATGCAGAGTTGCAGTGAACATGGCCTCTATGCTAGGGACAGGATGGGGGGGTGGGGGTGGGTAGAGTTTAGAAGAGTGAGTGCCTACGAGAGAGTAGTGAAAAATAAGGTTGGTTGAGTTAGGTCCTACTAGACTGAGGTAGACCTAGAGTCCCAGAATGGAGAGTTTAAGCTTGATCTCATAAGAGTGAGACTGAGTAGATCCTTGAACAGTAAGTGTCAGAACTAAACAGGGTGCTCTGGGGAGGGCACTATGATGGCACCAGGCAGGATGGCCTGGGGAGGAGAGAGCATGGTGACAGAAGAACACTAGGAGGCAGCTGGTACATTCAGACATGAAGTAGGTGGAGTCTGGGCCACAATAGTGAGAAGTAGTAGAAGGAATGAGTCCAGGAGCCATTATGGAGTGAAATAAGATTTGGTGATTGTAGCAGTTTGGCATTATTTATGAATTCCAAAAATAGATATTGGCTTATGTTTGTAAACTGGTCTGTTCCTCTGGGCATGATTAAATTATGATTAGGGCTTTGATTGGGCCATGTCACTAGGGCGTTGAGCCCTGCCCCTTGATTGGTGGGGAATCAAAAGATAAAAGACATGGCAAAGGACAGAGCTGAAGTTTTGCTGTTGGAGTTCTGATGCAGAGTCTTGAGCTGGAGCCCCAGGAAGCAAGCATACATAGGAGCTTGGTCGTGAGGAAAGAGAGAAGTGCTCAGAAAAGAGAAGCAAGCCATTTGCTTAACAGTCTACAGCTGGCTTTGTGGAAATAACAGAGAACCTGGGCCTGGAGAGAGGCAAGCCCCAGGAAGAGAGGAACCCAGGAAACCTGAACCCTTACAGACGTTGGCAGCCATCTTGCTCCAACACGCGGCAACAGACTTTGGTGAGGGAAGTAACTTGTGCTTATGGCCTGGTAACTGTAAGCTTCTACCCCAAATAAATACCCTTTATAAAAGCCAACTGATTTCTGGTATTTTGCATCAGCACCCCTTTGGCTGACTAACATAGTGATAAATTAGACAAAACACAATGGAGAATAAAACTACAAACATGACTTACAAGTTTCAATCAGAGAGACAAGGTGGCGAGAGTAACCACTTGGGAGGAACAAGGATGAGCTTGTTTGTATACGCGCTGGAGAAGAAGTGATGACAGGATGTTTACGTAGACATGTCCTTCATCAATATGGGACTTGTTAAAGGGCTGGATTATAATAATAAAAGCCAACAGCATGGAGACAATTAATGCTGTGAAAATGCATTGTTTTCTGATGGAGACAGAGTATGTAAGGACAGGAGTGATATTAATAATATTTATGATTGTAACATTAATGACTTATACTTAGAATAGTTGCTCAAGTGTTTCAGTCACCTGCATCTAACTTTCTGTGCATAACCTTATTTCTTTCCATTTTACAGCTGGTCAGAAGGGTTATATAGCTTTCCTAAAATCACAAGCTAGGTAAGTGGCAGAGCTGGTACTCAAACTCAAACTTCAGAGACCATGCTCTTGACCACTATTCTGGATTGCTGTGCAAGAGATCTGGAAGCAGAATGCAGACAAGTTTAACGGCAAGAATGAGAAGTCACAAAAAGATGCAGCTGATTTGCTTTAGGGGAGAAAAGGGTTGCTTGAACATCAGTGATGGATTGAACAGGAGGGATTTTTGTTAGTTTGTTTTGCTTTTATACCTTTCTCTTTCCTTCCTTTTTTAAAGGAAGGCAGAGCGCTCAATGTTTGAAAGGAGACAGTCATGCTAGAGAGAGCCATGCAGAATTAATGACGCATCCTCCTTTTAACATAGGCTCTCTCAGATTGGGAGCAGGGTAACCTGTGGAGGGTTCACACATGACAGTCAAATTTAGAGAACTTTGGCCCCAGTGCCATTATCAAAGGCCAGCTCTCTTCCCCCAGGCTGGATTCATGAACGATGGCAGAGTCCTGGCCCTGGATGTGGAACATTATAGCAATGGAGGCTTCGCCCTGGATGAGTCATTACTTGTAAGTGTTTTAAGGAGCAAGTTCACATGCTGGAAAGAGTATTATGTAAAATGATTTACTTGAAAAATATTTAATAGTTAGCTAATACTTGATTATAAAACATAAAGGACTGTCATTGCAGAGATAGCCATGTGTCACTTATTGGTGGCCACAGAGTGAGCCTGGAGATCTTGGCCAAGTCTGCCTCTGTGCTTTCTCTCCACACTTCCCATGCTTGGAGCACTTTCCCACACTCGCATATTAGAACAGGCTTTCTCAGCCTCAGCCTTGTTGACATTTTGGGCTGAATAATTCTTTGTTGTGGGGGGCTGTCCTGTGCGTTGTAGGATGTTTAGCAGCATCCTTGGCCTCTACCCACGAGATGCAAGTAGCACTGCTAACCCCATAGTCTTAACAACCAAATATGTCTCCAGACATTGCCAAATGTCCCTGGAAGGTGGGGGCTAGGGGGTGTCACTGCTGTTGAGAACCAGTGCATTAGACCAAAACATTTTTTTTTCTCTTTTCCTGGACATTTTATTCATTACATTCTATACACCCAATGCTTAGAGCCTATGAACTTTTCAAAGGCCTTTGGAAATGTTTGAAACCTGAAAAAAAAAGTATTAGCTCTAAAATATGAAAATAAAATTAAATAATGATTTCAAAAGAAAAATAGTTCAAATGCTTAAACATTATTTGACAGCATTTAATTTGGGGCATGGGTGTATTTTAGCATGGGCGATGTGATGTAGAGTAGGGCTTCTGTTTCTGAGTTCTCTGGATTTCTCCAGGTGATAGAAATGGGAATTCTGAAAATGGACAATGCTTACAAGTTCCCCAACCTGCGCTGCCGAGCTCGGGTGTGCAGAACCAACCTTCCATCCAACACAGCTTTGCGCGGATTTGGCTTTCCTCAGGCCGGGCTGATCACCGAATGCTGTATCACAGAAGTTGCAGCCAAATGTGGTTTGTCTCCTGAGAAGGTAACTCTAAATTGGTCTGACATATAAAAGACATACAATTTCAGACCTGGGAGAGGGCTCAAGGATCAGTGAGGCCAGGGAATTTGAGATCCAGAGAGTTTATGTGATCTGCTCAAGGCAACCCAGCTAGTTAATACAGAGCCAGGACTCTGAAGTTCAGTGATCCTTATCTTACTCAGACTGCTCCAAAATCCTGGAGAGAGAGGATATCGAGGCATGAGCACTGGACTCTGCCCTGCTTGGTGAGAAGTCTCCATTGGTTGGGGATGTAACTGCTACCAACAAGTTCCATTAAACCCCTCATTCCCTTGAGTGATGAACTTCCTTAACAATCCATCTGTTATAAAGTTACTAGCCTGGTCTCCTTTCAGTTCTTTAAGTCTCGGTCTCAACCTCATTCATTAACAAGCTCTCCTCTTTGCTCTCCCCTTCCCCTCTTCCACCAGACCCCTGGAGTGGAGTTGGGGAGGAGTGGAGTGCTCTCTCTCACCTGTGCCTTCTGCTGTGGTGTCAGGGCAGGGAGGAAGAGGAGGAGGGGCAGGGAAAACAGTCAGCATCCACCCACATGGCTTCTCTCAGTGGGCTCATGGCCCATGTCTTGGTTAGATGTGGCCTCTTGCAAATACGTTGTCTGACCCTCAGCTGGCATTGCACGCAGCATTCTCTGATGCCCGTGCCTCTTTGCCCCATGCCTCAGCAGTCCTGGGCAAGCCCTGCCCCCACCTTACCTTCTTTTTCCCCAACATTAGTCTGTGGCCATAGGCAGGAGGTGTCTTCTTTCTCTTTTGAACCTGGGGAGCAGGGGGGTGTCCTGGCCCTCCTGCCACAGCCTCTTCTCCCTGACATTCTTCCACAGTTGGAAGCACTAGAGAGGAGAATCACATGAAGACCCCCTTCATTCCCAGGGAAGGTGAGGGGAGAGGATAAAAAATACTGGCTTTCCCAAGATGGCTACAGCTCACTAATTCCCAGCCCTCCTCTTATATTGATGTGAGCGTTTTTTAGGGGCCTGGAGAGAGCGTGTGTTTGTAATGGCCCCTGTCAGCAAGCTTGGAGAGGTGGCTGGCCAAAACTGCTGAGCATTTTCTCAAGTGAAGAATGTGAGGTTCTTGGTGCTTTTTATTCTCAGCTGAGGACCTTAGCGGCTAATTCTGGCCATGCAGGAAAAATCCCACTCAGCATTTCAGACATCCTGGGGTAGAATCTTTCCATTTGTTCTTCAGCCTAGATATTGATAATGTTTAAACAGCCTTTCATATTTTTCCATTTTGGGAGTGGTCTTATCTTTCTACAGTACCTGAATAATCCAAATCATGTAGCCTGGAAACTAAATTTAGGATTACTTTTCAACAGATACCCACAGATAGGAATAAAATTAAGAGTCTACAATGTGCTTGCACTGTGTTAAGAGTTATATAAGAAATAGAAGGAAAGGCTTCCTTGCTTCGAATGTATTCAAGGGCAGCCTACAGAACACATGAGTAGGTGCTACCACATTTGACAGAAACTCCGGGTAGAAGGAGGAGAAGAATGCTGTGTGGTAGGCATTGAGAAGGGCTTCGCTGAGGAGTAAGGAGAACTCAGGTTGGACCTTACAGGATGGGCAGCAAGGCAGTGGGTGGCAGAGACTGTCTGCTGGTTCATTTTTCCCCTTTCAATCTCCTTTTCTTTTAAAGGTCCGGACAGTAAACATGTACAAGGAAATTGATCAAACACCCTACAAACAAGAGATTAATGCCAAGGGTCTGATCCAGAGTTGGAGAGAATGTATGGCCATGTCTACCTACTCCCTGAGGAAAGCAGCTGTGGAAAAATTCAATGCAGAGAATTACTGGAAAAAGAAAGGGCTGGCCATAGTCCCCATGAAATTTCCTATCGGCCTTGGCTCACTTGCTGCCGGACAGGTCAGTTCTCCAAACTCCTGTGCGAATGCTGCCCACCAGCAGCCCAGAACAAACAAAAGGCATAGAGAAGGCTTCCCATTCAGCTGGATTAGACAAATGTTTGCAATGGCCCAATCAATAAACCTCACCAAAATTGTGCATGGTCAAGCCAGCTTTACTGCAGAGGAGACAGGAGCTCCTCTGCGCACATCCCCACGGCTGGGGAATGGCGCTCTGGCTGGGAGATGGGGAGGCCTGGGGTCTACTCCTGGCCCTGGAAATAACCAGCTGAGTCAACTCAGCGTTTTGAATAGCGAATGTTGGTAAAAAATTTTGGGGTAAATTCATTTGCTGGAAACTAGCAAAGAGTTCGGTCTGGGCCAACTGTCTTTGAGCAGACTGGCTAAGATCATTGGGGAAAACAGTTTCTGTTGTTTATGAATCCTCTTGAAATCCTTGAGTGCTAGCTGTGGAGTCGCCATGGCAGGCTGCTTCTGTTTAACAGCTGCCATTACCTAATAGCTGGCCTTTACTGTGGCTGGGTCTGTCCTGTTTCCCTCACCAAATACCAAGTGCTTACTGTGATATAAGCCCTTTTAGATTGCATCTCTTTCAACCCTCAGGGCCCAGGAAATTCTCTTCTGTGCTTAAAATATTTGCTTAGGGGGACAGATGTGGCTCACGTGGTTGAGTGCCTGCTCCCTACATGGGAAGCCCCGGGTTCGGTTTCTGGTGCCTCCCAAAAACAAACAACAAGCAAACAAATGAAAAAACCAACTCAGGGGAGCCCATGTGGCTCAGTGGTTGGGTTTGCTTAGGCTCAGTGAAATAAGCAAGACACATAAGGACATATTTTGCATGATATCACCTATAAGAGATCCCTAGAAATAGCAAATCTGAGGAAACAGAAAGTAGATTAGAGGATACCAGGGATGGAATTAGGGAGAAGGGGGAGTGTGTGTTTCATGGATATGGAGTATGTGTAAATAAGAGTAATAAAAATAGCAATAATAATGATGGGAATAGGCTTTATAAGGAGTGTGCCCCTCTTTAGGGATATCTTTTATATTTTAGCAAAATTGGAGTTCAAATCTTTACACTCCTTGTACTCATTAGAGAATAAATGATTTGTATAGAGAATAAATGATTCTCTAAATTTATTTAGATTTATTTAGAGCTAGAGAATAAACAATTTATTATGTAAAGAATAGCAGCTTCTCTAACAACAACAAAAAATATTTGCTAGGCCTGACTCAAGGAGTTTGAGAACAGTCAAGTTGCTTCCTCAAGAGCTAGGCTGGAAGACAAATCCTGAAGCAAACCAGATAGACTAGGGAGCTAGAAATGATTTTTGAGCCTTCTATGTGTGAGGCACTGGGCTGGGTGATTGTAATCTCCCACTTGGTCTAACTCTTTCTCACCCCTGTTGAACAGGTGCGATTCCCTCTGTTTTATAGAAGGGGAACTGAAGCCCACAGAGATTTTCGCTGTTTTGCCCAAGGACATCTAACTAGTGAGTGGCCAGCAAGGAGTTGGCCTCAGGGCTCTCTGGCTGCAGAGCCCCCCAGGCCTTCATCATCCCATGCTGCCTTGTACCTCACCTATTTTACACTTAGTTTCTAGACTGGAAACAGTGAAGGGTGAAGAGAGTATTTAATTAACCCTCGTGTTTCCAGCACTTAGCACAGTGCCTGGCACAGAGTAGGAACCCAAATGTTTGAATGGCTGAGAATCTGTTTTGGGAATCTGTGGAATTGAAGCAAACTTCTCACCAATACCAGCAGTCATTGCTTAAAGATTTAAGTATTACTGACTAAGTGTACTATTTACATTGGAAAATTACCTTTTGTGGCAGTGGCAGTGAACCACCAGGTAGTGCCACTTAACTGAACCAAATTTGACATTTTTAATTGCCCTAGAGTTTGCAGCGCTGCATGGCGCTGGCTACTCGGCAGTCGCTAATAGAAATGCTGCCGTGGAGTGCAGGCAGAGTGCTGAGCCAGCAGCGTCGCACAGTGAAAGGAATGCCCAAGCCACTGTAACTGGAGCTCAATCCCGTGTGCCAAGTCCAGCTACAGAGCCAAGGAGGCCAAACACAAGAAACAGATGAAAAGGCTATGGATACTAGTGCAAATGCACTTATCAGGCATTTAATAAATATTATTTCAACAACGTGAGAC
>PVKH010044988.1:0-10541 GCA_004027955.1 Chaetophractus vellerosus | reverse complement strand
GGATATTACAGTCAATATGACTATGAAGAGGCTTGTGCATATGTACAAGGGTTTATATTTATTCATTTCTATTAAGGATATACCTCGCAGTTGGTACTAGTAATTTGTCATGACTGTCTTCACTTTTAGTACACAATGCTACAATAATTGCCTTATACTACCTCCAGCAGTGTACAAGCATGCTTATATTTCCACATCATACTTTCACTTGATATTTTCAGTCTTCCTAATTTTAAGGATTGTGATTTTAATTTTCATTATCCAGATTACCTGAGTTGAGCATCTCTGCATCACTAAATGATTCCTTTATATTTCTTTTGTTAAATATCTATTCAAGTTCTTTGCCGTTTTTGCTATATTTTGACATTTTCTTATTGATTTGTAGGAGTTCGTTACATTTTCTAGAACTCTTCACTGGGTTGTTATGCACTATCTGTTAACAATATCAGTGATTTGCCTTTCACAGAAATTCTTAATTTCAATCTGGTCAAAATTATCAATATTTATTTTGTATTTTTAGTGTTTCTATGTCCTGTTTAAAATTATTTTGCTATTTTAACATATTGATGACATTCAACTACATAATTTTAAGATGCTATTCTTTCGCCTTTTACAATTAGCTTTACAATTCACTTGGAAAATAGTTTGGCTTATACTAATAGTAAATCTTCCCAGCACTAATTATTGAAATAACATTTCTCACCTTTTTTTATCAAGTGGCACCTTTGCCATAAATTAAGTGCCCACATTTGCCTGAATTTGTATTTATGTTCTTTCATCTATTCCAATTGCTAATTTTTCAGTCATTGCACGGACAACACACATTCTTTCATATTATGTATTGTATCTGGGGCAGCAAGTCTCCACAATGTTCTCTAAAAATTATTTTACTCTTCTTAATCCTTTGTCCATATGAATTTTACAATCACATTAATTTCCATATACATATATTGAGATTTCAATGGGACTTGCACTGAACCTATAGATAAATTTAGAAAGAAATACAATCTTTACAATATTTGGTCTTCCAATTCATGAATATGTTATGTCTAAATTTATTTATATATTATTTAACTTCTCTTAACAGTGTTTTATAGTTTTCTGAATAGAGCCCATGCAATTTTATATTTATTCTTTTCTATCGATATTTTTATAGTAAATGTATTTCTTATTTGTAATTCTAACTGATGATATGCAGAAATATATTGATTTTTTATCCAAAATGTTGCAAAAATCATTTATTAATGCTAATGATTTATGAAGACTCATTTGGATATTCTATAAACACAATTCTTTCATCTGTGATTAATATGAGCATTCTTTCTTCTTTTCCAAAATGTATACACTTATTTCTTTTTCTTGCCTTGCTGCACTTGCTAGGAACATACAGTTCACTTATGGTCAGAAGTTGTGGTGGAGAGCTTGCCTTTCACATTCCAATTTCAGACCTAAAGTTTTCCACATTTCACTGTCAAGGAAGATGTCTGCTTGTTTTGTAGACTAAGAAAATTCACTTCTATTCTCTGTTTACTAAGATTATTTTTTATTACAGATGGTTGCCTAATTTTATCTAATGCTCATTCTAAATCTATTGAGATTTTCATGGTTTTTATCCAGTAATTTCTATGTGATAAAAATGGTTATCAATTGTTAAACCAATCCTGTACTCCAAAAATAAATTCTATTGGGCCATGGTATAAGTAGATAGATGATACATAGGTAGATAGATAGACAGATGATAGATAGATAGATAGATAGATAGATAGATAGATAGATTGAAATAGAAATGATAGACAAAAAATAGGAAGAAAAATTTTTGCACCTAATGATGTGCAATGTGTGGATGTATGTGGATGTGTTATAGGTGTGTACGTGTGTTTGCAGAGAGAGAGAGAGAGAGAAGGGGAAAGGGAGAGGAGGGAGAGATAATAAGAGAGAAAGAGGAAGTAGATGGGGGGACTTCCTCTATGTTTACAAGGAAGATGGACCTGTAATTTCCTTTCTTTTAAGGTACTTCTCAAGTTTTGGTTTGAGGCTTATACTGGTTTCATAAAACTAGATGGGGATTTTCCCCTCTCTTACTCAATGAAAGAGTTTGTGTAACCCTTCCTCACAGCATTTTCTAATTGTAGTAATAGGCTTTGTTTTCCTTGTCATTCTTGTTTGTTCTTTTAACCATAATGACTGTGCACTGAGAAAAGTAATATGCCAGGAAATTCAGAGATTATTAGACACTGGCTCTGATTTTTATGGCTGTAAGATGGATGAGGATATATGACATTGGTGATAAATGGAGCTTGCCCCTAGGCCTCTGACAATGGGGCCAGTGTTGCTGCAGACTAGCCCTAAGTGTCAAAGTACCCCATAGGTTCCTGAACTGTGGAGTCAAGTCTATTCTGGTAAGAAGAGACACATGGAAGTACTGGGAAATTACTTTTCCTACTGAGATAGTAAACAGAAAGCAATATTGCAACACTGAGGAAATTAACATTGAGGAAAAAGCTGGGCCATTTATTTACCCTGGACATAAGGCAGATGAGTCTTAGAGAATGACTGAAGGTTGTTATAAAATTAATCAGTGGTGACATCAATTACACTTGTTAATCCAGATGTTTTATATTAACTAGAATGAACATGGTACCTGGCACATGGTCTGCTGCTACAGATTCTGTAAAAGCTTTTGTTCTCTATGTCAATGTCAAAAACTATCTAGTGAATTGTTTTCATCTGGTAGGAAGAATAAGACACATTTATCATCTTAGCCCAGGCTTATGTCAGTTACCTTGCTCCTCTTCATACTTATCTGTAAGAATCTTGATAATGTCCACAAAACATTTCTTGGGTCCACTATATTGAGTCATCTTGCTGATTAGACCTGTTGAGTAGGAAGTAGTAAGAAACTTAGATGCCTTAATAACATGGATGTGATGTGGCCTGCAAAGAGGGTGATAAACTACATGCAAATTCAGTGACCCATTTCTCAATGGCTTTTGGGATTCCATTGGTTTGGAGCATCTTGGCACATCCCCTTTGAAGTCAAAGAGAACTTATTGCATATTGCATTGCTTGCCACTAAAACAAAAATTGGCATAATTCTGCGCGGTTCTCAGTGGACTTTGGAGGTAATATATGAGTCATAGAGTCTGTACTTAACCCATTTTCTAAGAAACACATAGGACTGGCAGATTTTAATTGATTCTGGAGAAAGAAAAGACCCTGCATCAGTCCAGGCTGTAGTTTTAGCATTGTGATTCAAAATAGTGAATGAAATTCAAAGTATCTCTGTCAAATTAAATTTTGATATGCTCCAATTAGAACAACATAGAACAAACTGAGGATTTCAGCCCAAAATCATACCCTATCTTGGCAGATAATTATTATCTTTTTACAAAGCTTTTCCTGACTTGCTATTGTGTCCTGAAAAGAACAAATGTATGACCATGGGAAATCAAGTGGCCTTATGATACAATCTGCCCTTCCTTAGCTGGGTGAAATCTAGTCAATCAAGGTTAAGAATCCTCACCAGCAGTTCTTTTTTCAACTGGCATAAAAGATTTCACTTTCAAGCCTGTCCAGATGTCAGAATTAAGTTGCATGAGCAGTTGGTTCTCTCTCCTACCAATGTATGTCTCATTATTTTGCTTTTTTCCTTCAATTTGCATTTATGACATTATGGATATTCTGTATGGCCAGTTGACTAAGGAATAAAACAAACAAAACTTTCTGGTCTATTTTTCAGATGACTCTGACAGGTATGTTGGAATCTGCCACCTGTTGACTGCTACAGTCCTAAGACTCCAATCAGGAGTGCCCTTGAAAGACAGAGATAATGAGAAATGTTCTCAGTGTGGTATTCTTCAAGCATCAAATATCTACCCTTTTTTGGACTGAGCATTGGCCAGACATGCAGATACCCCTGGATTCATGAGTAATTGCTAATAATTTGGTTGGATAGTTAGAGGCTTAGAAATACATCAGAATTTTGTTACAGAGAGATGGGACCAACAGGTATGTGGATGGACCCATTGAACTGGACATAGAGATTGAAGATATTTGTATTTGATGTGACTGTTTACCAAAATCAGTAGGTTCTCAATAATCAGGTATAAGGTGGCATGTTCTGGGATGTCACTAAGTCTCTCATAGCCATCATTGTGCTTGCTCAATAGTAACATATATGAAGTGGCCGTGACATTAACTTGCTGCCATGGTTTCAGTGACATGGGCTTCCACTCCCAAGGTTGACTTAGTTCTACCATAGCTGAGGTAAGATCTCAATATGGCAGCATCCCCTGGTACAAACTTGATTACTTTGGACCACTCCATCAGAGATGAGTGGCAAATTTCCTCACAAGAAAAAACAGAAATTGATATGGATTTTCCTTCCCTACCTGCAATGTTTCTACTAGGGCTATAATTTGTTGACTTATTCATAGTCAGGAGTATACTTGTTGTTAAATTTAGGTAATAAGGTTACTCATCAGAATAAAAGCCATTAACTAATTGTTATCTCTTATGATTATTAAATTGGTACATTGAAAATTACTTACATTCAATAAAGAATTAAAAGAAATGAAAATATAATTGTGAGCAAATTATGTGTATCTAAAAGTTACTGGTCTTTTTTTGTGATCCTTGGATTTTATAAGATCAAAAACCCATCTAAAGAGATTTTATTCAGAATTTTCAGAGACATTCAGAAAATGGTAAACTAATGATAGCCAAATATCATAATGTTGAAGGAATTCAAGAAAGATTCTGGGATTTTCTTTCACATTCTTATGGGCAGCATCTGGAAGCATTAGTTGGCCAAGAGAGACGAGCGTGGGAAGCAGGGCTTATCTTCCTAAACGCAGAATCTATGAATCAGACCCTTAAAAAGCCATGCCAAATCCATTTGCAGCTGATCTAGTAATCCCTCCCCCCAAAAAAAAAGGAAAGACATCACCCTCTAACCTAAACAATTGGAGGGATATGTACTTACAGGTCAGAGCCCTCTATATTCCACCAAGTCAAGCAGTCTCCAGAATTGTCAGTGGCCTGTTTTGAGTAGTGATCATGAAATGTCCCATTGTTTTTCCATATCTGTAGTAATTATCCAACACATTTACCTCTGGCCAACCATTCATTTCATCAGTCTTAAATATAAAACGAAGATGCTCAAAATAATTGCTTCTTGTTTTTGTCCTTTTCAAATCAATAATAAATTTATAATTATTTTAAATAGATTTAATTAATGTAACATGCTTTTAACTTATACTGAATACCTTAGATATATTAGAACCACAGATGGGAATAATAACAGGACATGAGCTCAGGTATAAGCAAAGGAAAACACTATTTTCTAGACATTTAATAATTGCCCTTATTTATGTGAGGTGTTTCATAAAGTAAATGGCCATTAAAATCATTATAACAATCACAAAGTGTGAATTATTTCATCACATTTTACAGGTGAAGCTAAATCTTAGCAAAGCCAATTAATTTTATGCAGATCACAAAATTTGTACACTGGAAGTACTATGAAAGCATGAACCATCATTATCCTGGAAATATTTCTGAGATGAAAATAATAATAATTACAGCCATAATGGTGATAATAATAATAAGCTTGAAAGTTTGGCTCTTAGAAGAATTCTCAATGTGTTTGAAATTGAAATTCCTTTTATGATAAATAATCTTGCTCCGATTCTAGGCATCAACACTAGAATTTAGAGGTCACTGGCATGTCAGGATCTTCCTCCTTTTTCCATAAGCAGCAGTGAATCTGCTTATTGTCCTTTTAGTCTGGTGATATGCACACTCTGACAAGTAGTGAGAGAGAGAGAGAGAGAGAGAGAGAGAGAGAGCTCATGCTTGGGCTCGAACCTTTGAAGTAGCATAGAACCACTTCATGCTCTTGTGATTTCAGATGACTTGAATAAATTTTTCATATTCATAAGTGCAGATTCCTGACTGGCATTTTTAATTTAGTGGGGATGTGGTTTAAGGTAGAACTTGGCAAACTACATACCGCCTGTTTATGTAAACAAACTTTTATTGGAATGCCACTCTGATTCATTTATGTATTGTCAATCGTTGCTTTTGCACCACAACAGCAGGTTGAGTAATTGTAACAGAGTGTATGGCTGCAAAGTCGAAAATATTTGCTATTTGGCCATTTGCAGAAAAAAAAAGTCAATTCCTTATTTAAGGTGTATAGATATTCTCAGAAGTATTAGAAGGCCAGCTGGCTGAGAATTGCCAATTTTTATAGAAAAACTTAGACATAGTCCTGGGTTATGTGTATGGAAAATTGGCTCTAATTCCAAGCTTGGCTTGCACATTGGTTCTTGGAATGGAATAGGGGAATATAAGTATGGAAAAAATGGATTAGGGTACTATTAGAGGGCCACAAATGCTTGCATTATTAGCAGTATCAACTTTGTTATTCTATGCAGTTGTTATAAGTGTTTTACAGGATCAGAACTGTGCCTCAGTAAAGAGGCATCTGGAACAAGATAAATGGGCATTGCAGCTGTGCTGTCTATTCAGTTGTTTTAATCAGTTTTTGTTTTTCTTGCTGTTTAAAAAATAGGCAGCATCTATCAACACCCTACAATGTAATCGGCACTGTGTTATGTGATTTGCAAGCTTATTTCATCATTCCAACAACCTAAATATGTCAGGGGCTATGATCATCTTCATTTCAGAGATGAGATAATCTTGCTGGCACCATCTGGATTTTCTTGCATCTCTCTGATGGCTAGTAGCTCTCAACCAATTAAACTTGGGCACGCTTGCACGTGCGAATACCTCAGCCCCAGGCGTTCCGTCTAGCTCACCTGAAGAAAGTTGCCCAGTTCTAGAGCCTGCCCTGCCTAAGGCTGACTGCATAATAGGCTCCAGGTCCATCGGCAGCTAGTAATAGTCCAGAGACTTTGTTTTCTATTAGATTCTGGTTGTTGCACTGGGGATTTTTTCTGAGGAAGGATGGATATATGTCCCCTGTACTCTCCACTCCAACTGATGGCTTCATTTTGCACCCATGCTTAGAGTAAAAGGTATTCTAGGTCTACCTTATGGCTAAAACCTATGCTAGACAAAGTCTCAGTAATAAGTGAACAGATATCATGGACTGGTCCTCATGAGGCAAGAGAAGTTCGGGGTACCTGTGTGAGGAAACAGAGTGGAACAAAATATTCTCTTAGCCCCAGAGTCTGACATTAGCTACGTAATTTGCATAGCAGTGGACTTCCTGGACACAATCCAGCTTCAACATTTACTACACCTAAAGTTATTCCACTTGTCTGTGCCTCTGTTTCCAAATACTGCAAAGAGGAAAACTAATAACAGCTTCCTCATAGTGTCTGCCTGCAGATGGAATGAGAATGATCTAAAGTGCTTAGAAAAGTAAATAGAACATGGCAATCTCTCAATACTGTTAGCTCTTATTACTGTATTCCTGATAGTTCATTCTCCATAATATAATTTAATAGTAAAATATATATTAAAAATTTTTTTTAGACCATGAGCTTAACCATTTAAACCTTCTTCAATATGGATTCTTGGTTGGTAGTGTTGAAAGGAGTATTTTTTCTGTTTATCTAGTTTCCAGCTTAAGAGATTTCCCCCAATCTCTTCTCAGTTTGAACCACCAAAGGCCTCTCAAAAGAAAGGGAGTGTGATGGTTAGGCTAATGTGTCAACTCGGCCAGGTAATTGTGCAGGTGTTTGGTCCAGCAAGCACTGGGCTAATTGTAATACAAGAGCATTTATGGACTTTGGTCACCAGTGAGTTTACTGCATGGATGGCTGAGTACATCTGCATCATTCAGGGAGATTGCATCAGCAATGAGTGACGCTTTATCCAATCAGTTGACTGCCTTAAAAGGGGAAGTGATTTCAACATGCAGAGAGAATTTTCCAGCTCGTCTTTGGACAGCCAACTTCTCCCAGAAACTCATCAAGGACCTTTCATTGGACTTTCATCGGAGCCCCGGGTTTGCAGCCTGCCTGTGGAAACTGGACTTGTGCAACCCCACGGTTGCGTGAGACACTCTTATAAAATCTCACATTATTGACTGATATCTCCTGTCGATTCTGTTTCCCGAGAGAACCTTGATTAATACAGGGAGGGAGTTACCTCCTTGGCTGGTGAGCCAAAGCCCCCAGTCCACATGCCCTGCCTGGAGGGATTGAAATCTATCAGATGCCTTAATTGCAGGTGTTTTGTTCACTCTCCTCACCCCCATGCACCTGGGCCAGTGGGAAGCATACCTGGGTAAGTGTGACTCTGCAGAGTCAAGGGTTTACTAGGGGGCCCTCCCATTACTAGGAATGAGGTATGGAGTGAGCAGTTCACCTTAGCTGTATTGGTAGGCTCTATCCCCCAACCTATCTTTTCATTAGCAATAAACAGGGTATGCTAATTCACTGCTGAGCATTTATTGTCTTATTTTTCATTTGCTCCAGAAGTTGGGCGGGGAAGAGGTCTGTTATTTATCACTCCTCTTCAAACAAACCAACAGGAAGAACATGGTGAATGCCTGGACCAGGGCCCTGACAGCCAGAATGGGCACAGGCAGGTTGGCGGTACCTCTTTCTAGGTGATAAAAACCAGTCAGATCTCTGACTGCCTTGCTATTTACAGCAGGCTACTTCCCCAACATTTGAAATAATCATTTAGTTAGCATAGATGTTAATATTTTCCAAAGCTAAACTGCAAAAAATAATTTGCTCCATTGGGGGAAAAAATGCTGATTCCAGCAGCAATGAGTATTGATTTCAAATTAATTACTTGCAACTTTTCCTTCATTGGCTCCACATGATTACCATTGGATTGTGACTTTAGAAATAA
This sequence comes from Chaetophractus vellerosus, assembly GCA_004027955.1. Lineage (NCBI taxonomy): Eukaryota > Metazoa > Chordata > Mammalia > Cingulata > Chlamyphoridae > Chaetophractus > Chaetophractus vellerosus. Next base: position 1,703 of record PVKH010044988.1, on the reverse strand, counting down.
GGACACGCTTCTTACTTTGGTACTTTATGAATTTCCAGTTACAGTTAGAATCAAAGCCCAACAAGATGAAGGCAGCCTGTTTTTCTGACGTACCTGTGGGTATGAGAAACCTTAACACGGTCTTTTTGACTGCCAGAAGGGACATGGACATCATTCTGTATTTAACAAGCATTTAGGTTGTCCAGCGAAAAAATCCAATAAACCTTTCTCTTTAAAGAGAAGTTATTTACAGTGAATTCTTTCCTCAAGGGGACATGTTTACTGGTTCGATGTCAACAATTCTGTGGAGGAAATGTGGTGATTACATCTTGAGAAAACATGGCAAAAGATGATTTAAGTCAGATTGTGTGTTTGGTTTCTTACCTACTCTAGGGGTGCAACTGATCTTTATTGTGACAATGGCCAACTCAGAATGATTGTTCTTCCATAATGTAGCTACTGTGAGGCATGAGAGAAAGGTATATATGGAAAAGTTGTGCATAAAACAGAGTAAAATTTGCAAATATAAGTACTATTACTAGTAGAGTAGCTGCAGTCTACACAGGTAAAGAAAAGGGGAAAATAAATCCAAATAAGCTCATTAAATTAAATTTCAACTTGGCTATAACTACACATATATATGTAGATATAGATGTGGCTATGGGTATAGTTATAGATGTAGATGTAAACATAGATATGAATAGGCATTGATGGAGATGGAGAGAGAGACAGAGAGAGTTATAGTCTGGAAAGGTCTCTTTTCCCATTTGTTGAAGGTTGACTAGTATACTGCACTGGAGATTTCTTGAGGGTAGGGCCTGTGTGCTCCCATAACTCTTAGGGACTTTAAAGGTCATCTAGTCTGCTGTCAGACCCTTCAGTCTCTCTCCATCATGCCCTCTGGGTAGACATTTAGATCACATTAGCACATGTCAGAGATAGGGTGCTTAAGCTGACAGAGAAAGTCTATCTCATCGTTGAATAGTCCAGAATGGAAGTGTTTGTAAGTAGCACTAGATACAGGGAAGGCACCAAGTACATTTCCATGTTTCATGCCCACTTTCACTAGTCCTAATGTCTCTTCCAGCAAGAAGTGGAGGTGGTCACCTCCATGCCTTCCTCTTTACAACTCCCTTCTGCAACCTTAACCTGGGCTACATAGCCCTGGGAGAAGGGGGCCTTCCACTGAGGCCTTCATCATTAATTCAGAGATGTTCATCCTGGGACAACTCTTCTCCTTTCTTCTGTGCTCTCAGAATCTTGAGATGTCTCAGTTCAACACCTTGACCTTACATCTTTCCCCATTTCATCCTCCTTTGATCCCAGACTCTACATTTAAATAATGCAAAGGTGAAGAGTTCACCAAGGCAGTGAAGAACCATCCATTATTACCAGTGAATGTTTAAGAGATAAAAAAAAATATCTAATGAAAGAGGTCTGTGACATTGCTTAATCTGGGAGCAATTTTTTACCACATAAACCTAGCTTTCTAAAAAAGGAGTGCAGAAAATACAGCCCAGTCCCAAATGATACTACTTCTAAAACACTCTAAATTATTCTTTAAAATCTAAATTCAAATTCACAAAATCCAATTTACAAAAAAATTTGCTCTTAATGCCCCACCTCCTGATAGGTCCAATATAGATTTTTTTGTTTAGCGGGTTTTCTTGCATAATTTAGATATCTATGCTTTTCTGTTATAACTAAATAGAATTCAGTTATAC
>PVKH010044987.1:0-10548 GCA_004027955.1 Chaetophractus vellerosus | reverse complement strand
TTCTTTCTGTCCAACACAGCTGAAGGGTGTGAACTTATAAGCAACTGCAGTGGCTCATTCATTCAATAATGCTAAACAAGGCTAACAATGAGGCTGGTCTCTGCAGTAGGCCAACCTCCAAGATAGCCCCGAAGATCCTCACCATCAGATGGTCATACGTGTGCAGTCCCTCCAACACTGAATCGGGGCTGGTGTGATGGCAAACATAAGGTGTGTGATTTCTAAGGCTAGGATCAGCTGGTTGCCATGGCATAAGGACACCCAAGCAGCCTTGTGGGGAGACCCACATGGTGAGGAACTGAGGCCTCCTGTCAAAAGCCGAGTACACAAGCTACCTTAGGAGAGGATCCCTCCAGCTACTGTGGAGCCTCAGCCTCCTATTTTAAATGCAATCTCATGAAAGACCCTGAGCCAGAACCACCCAGCAGAGCCATTTCAGAATTTCTGACCCACAGAAACTGTGTGATATAAGAAATGTTAAGATTGTTGTTTTAAGACACCAAGTTTTACATACTTTGTATGCAGCAAGAGATAACTAATACAGTATCCAAAACTCAAAATGGTGAAAGATGTTTATCATCTAGTCTGGTACATACTTCCCTCCTTCAGGAATGTACGCCCGCTCCCTCCTTGCCTTGTAGATTCATTGCTGTACACAGCCTTAGTTAACAAAACTACTCAGTCCCAACTTTTGCTTGGGCAGCTGCTTAAAGATGATACCAAATCTACAATCATGATGCAAACATACAAAAGAACCCAGAATTTCAAAATGCCTGGTCTCTAGCTGGCCTGTTATAGAGTACTGAAATCCTAGTGCACCTGAAGGTGTTCTCTTAATGAAGCTTTGGGCCACGTAGAAGAGCGATCTCTAGGAGAAAGGCAGGCAATGGAATTGAGCACGTTGTTTATAGTCCACAGCAAGGTGGAGACAGCGATTCTTACACTCCAAATAAATGGTGCTCTGTGGGAATGTGGCTTGAGCTTCTGATTTTTTTTTTCTATGAGAAACCGGAAAATGAGAATTTAATGGGAAATCTCCAGATTTTTTACCTTTTGCAACTAACGCCAAAAATGCTAAACACTATGCATGCACACAAAGCAGTATCTAGCCTGCAGGCTGTCAATTTGCAACCTCTAATGGAAAAACAAATTCTTGTTCCCCCCTCCTTACTCCCACTGAATCAATTAATTTCATTCCCTAAGCTTCTTTCACAATTTCTTGGATAATCCCATGTTTTATATATAAAATATTACTGTCCTGTTTGTATAAAAGTTGTCATGATGGCTGGGAGCCAGCCACATGTTAGAAAACATTTGCCCCCTTTTTCATAAATGCAGTAAATAGTGTGATAATACAGAAGTGAAAGAATAAGTCTCCTGCAGGTGTGAAGAGAACCACCCTTGGGGGAAAAAGTAACAGGGCAGTCACGAGTGACAAATTACTCTGCCCCAAGAGAAGCAGGTCAGCTCTGTCAAGAAGGCCTCATCAACAGACAAATTTAAAATCGGGACTTCCCTTCCTAACACATCAAGACCCAGGGAAAGTAAAAATCACAAGGAACGTAGAGTACTCCCCGGTCCTGATGGCCAGAGTTGACTAGCTGTAAAGCCAAGGAGGAAACTACTGTACAATTTCCTCTTAGAGGGAGGTGGGGGAGGCTGGGAGAGGCTAAGGAATGGGGAGCGTCACCAACACACACCCCCATGGCTCTCCTTCTCAGGAGCAGCAGCTAACCGCGCCATCATGAGAGAAGTAGACCCTGTGCAGGGGCCCAGAAGACGTGAACAATCGGTCCAGCACGTGTTTCTTTGGCTGTAGAATCTTCAACCCATCTGGCACACACAAAAGATCCGGAAATCATAATACATTTATGCCCGTCCTAAATGCAAATTGCTTTGAAACGCATAGGGGAGTTGGCAGTCACCACCCTCTGATCACCTATCACCATATTATGCCTGAACGTGATATATAATTCCAATGCTTCTCGTGCAGGCCAGCCCAGGATCTCACAAGTCATCACAAAAGGGATGATCAGCCCAAAGTGGCAAGAGCAGTTAACATTTCCGATGTTGCCATGTTCTCTGCATATTTTTTTTTACTTGATCCGCTCACTTAAGCCGAGTGGAAGATATTTCCATTTTACAGAGGTTCAGATGCAAGCGAACTTGGACAAAGTTGCACAGCTGGTAAATGATGGTTTTTGAATTCGATATATCTGACTCTAGAGTCTTGACCACTAAGTTTTATTTTCTCATCAATACCTCAAACTAAACTAAAGGTAACCCCAAGCTTTTCCTTTGCCAATCAACCTACTCAACCAGTAAACTTAAAGCTATTACTATTATTAAGAATGGAAATGATTATGAATTGTATTATTAATAAAACTAAAGACCAATAAATAATGTGGCTTCCATTGCAGGGTAGGTATGAGAAGCATGACTGTGAACAAGATTTGGAAACAAGAAACATTAGTTTCTTGATGCTAATGGAAAATAAGGGTTTGGCTTCTAGGAAAGCCGGTAGGAAACCAGAATATATGTCAGTCTCTGCCCCTCAGGGAGAAGGTGAGATCAGGGACCCTCGTGGGACCCTAACAGCAGTATCAATGGAAACTGAAGGTCAAATTCCTCCCCCTGAGATTGAGAAAAGAAGGAGGCTGGTCTGTGGAACTGAAGCAAACCTTTGATGGAAGGAAACTTTCAGAGGAAATGGTTTAAGCTTTCTTGGTTTGAGGGGTATTTTTCAAATTCTCTTTTGAAGTTCTTATTTCCATCTTAAGTCGGCACACCTAAAAATAAACTTCAGTTTTCAAAGGGCCTTGTCCTTTACTCTAGGGGAAAGGGATTGGTATCCCTCAAGCTTCCAGGTCTTTGGAGGGAAACCTTAATCCCCTAGGGCAATAATTCAGTCAGTGGAAGCTCCCACAGATCACTGAGGTATTTTCCTGCTCTGATAGCAATGCAGTAAAAAGAGGAGGCAGAAAGACAGTATGTGCCTAGGAGTTGGACAGGTACACTGGAGACGTACGAAGAAGGCACATTAAGATACCACCTTTTGGGAACCAGATGGGGCTCAAGTGATTGGGCTCCTGTCTACCATATGGGAGGTCCAGGGTTCGGTTCCCAGGGCCTCCTGGTGAAGGCGGACTGGCCTGCGCGGAGAGCTGGCGCAGCAAGATGGTACAACAAAAAGAGACACAAAGGAGAGACAATAAGAGACACAGCAGACCAGAGAGCTGAGGTGGCGCAAGAGATTGAGTACCTTTCTCCCACACCGGAAGGTCCCAGGATCGCTTCCCAGTGCTACCCAAAGAGAAGACAAGCAGACACAGAAAAACACATACCAAATGGACACAGAGAGCAGGCAATGGGAGTGGGGATGGGGTGGGGGGGATAAATAAATAAATTAATTAAAAAAAATTCTAAAAAAATAAAATAAAATACATTAAAAACAAACAAACAAACAAAACACCACTTTTTGACCTTTCATCAGGAGGACACATTTACCAAAATGTCTTCGCAGGCTAAAGAACATGCTAGAACACCACCACCAAATAGAACTTTCTATGATGATGGAAATATTCTATATCTGCATTGTCCAACATGATATTTAAATTTGAACTCAAGTAAATAGAATGAAATTTAAAAACTCAGTTCTTCAGTTGCACGACCCGCATTTCAAGTGCTCTGTTCTTTTATGCTCCCACAGTTCTCTACATATGCATCTATTAATACGTTTATTACATATGACAATTCTTTCTGTACAGTCTCAACTCTGACATAAAAGTATTCAATTTTGTACTTCCAGTACTAAGCAAGGCCCAGTATACAATAGGTATGTAAAAAATGTTAATATGGATCAATAAGTGAATACATGGATGAATGAATGAATCACTTAATCCTCTGATCCATTTTCACATTTACTTCCTAGGGCCCTTGCTCTTAAAGTGGATCACCGTGTCATTTCCACCAAAACCCAATACCGAATGAGGATGTTAATAATTATACTAACAAAGATCACAATGAGACTTAGATCGTGTTGATGATGATAATGAAGATCAATAATCTTTTCATGAGAACGCGGTGGGCTTTGCCTCCCAGTAACATTGTTCTCTATCAGCCTTCCTCCAGGCCCTGCCTGGCATTTTTACAACAATAGGTGAGACAAGTGTTTTCTTGTTTTTCATCTGTTCTTTTTTCCCTTTCTTACTCTATCAATCCAATAGTTGCTGGGTGTCCCAGCTTCTCCTCCTAAAGATGTCCTGAAGACACAACCCAAACTTCTAAGCCAGAGGTGTCAAACTCTTTCTGTGAAGAGCTAGTTAGTAAATCCTGCAGGCACTGCAGACCATACCTTCTGGTACAACTACTCGACTCTGCCCAAAGCAGCCACAAACAACCAAACCAATGACCATGGCTGCGTTCCAGTAAAACTTTTATTTGTGGACACTGAAATGTTCATGGGCCACGAAATATTATTCTTTTGATATTTTTCAACTATTCAATCATGTAACAACCTTCCTAGCTTATAGGTCTTACAAAAACAAACTGCTGGATCTGGTCCATGGGCCTCAATTTGTTAACCTCAGGCCTAAGACCTGCGACCTGCTCGTGAGCTTCATGTTTAAGTTTCTGGGCCTGGGGTCATAGAGATATCCTGACACTAATGGAAACCAACCCAAATTGTAGACATTGAGATATACAAGAGCTCTAAAGTCCAGCTGCTTTAGGGGCCAACTGGGAGCCCTTCGGCACTTGCTTCAAAGGGGGTGGAGGTGAATGATGGAGGTGAGTGGTAGAGATGTATGGTTGAGGAGCAGGTTGGAGAAGAAGGGCCTGGATGAGTGATAGAAGTGTAGGATGAGGGTGTGTGGTAGAGGTGTAGGGTGGGTGTGAATGGTAGATGTTGTGGTGGTGGTGGTGAATGGTGAGAGCCATTCTTTACCCACCTACTCTGTAGCAGCTCCAGCTGTTGTCATCATGAGCGGAGCAGAGAAAGGAAGGTTCAGCTGGTCTCAAGATTCTTTAATAAACAGTTTTGTCCATACTTCTATCAGTCAAAATCCTGATCTACACAAGAGTTTCTGCAAGCTTGTTAATTATGTCTTTGATCTGCAGTTACATTATCTTCAATTAAGCATTAATATATTGTGCATGAACTGACACCGTGTCATACAAAATGGTAAGGCTCCTGGAATACATTTCCAAAGCCAGTATTCTAAATAGAGCTGTGTAGGCAGTGAAATATTTATTCTCAAATTCATCTGTGTATATTTTCAAAATTACTGCTCTCTAAATTTTCTTTGAAATGTCTGACCTGCTGTTCATAAGTCAAAAAATATAATCTCTCTTTTGTAGAACTCCAATTGGTAAATTATGTTTTAAAAAAAAATCAGATTGGTTACTTGCTGTTAGATGGTAGGTATTCAAGCCTCACACAGTTGGTGTTACCTTAAAGGAAAATCGCCCCAAATGCCCTACGGACCTCATGGACCACACTGCTGTAAAGTCGGCTCTGCCTTCATCAGTTTACAGCCTCAAAATTCCCAAACAGTTGCAGAATGAAGAGCCTCCTATTAAAAAAAAGTCAAGCCAGGTGTGTGAATGTGGTTAACAGAGGATTGAGGTCAGAGACCCAGTTTGGCTTTCTGGTTCCATGTTGGTAGGTTACTTGTTCTGTATTTTGCAAAATGAGCAGAGCAGTGCTTGTTTATAAAACACTGGCAGAAGAAAGGTGCCGCATAAACACAGACTCTACATTTTAAACAGCATTCAAATTCTTGAATGAAGGGTGCCCCAAACTCCTGGAAACCAGGTGTGACACTGAGACACAGCCAATTTGAATACTTACATGAACAGTATCCAAATGACTGTAGGAGGAAATCAGGTTAGTGATCTTGTGAGACTTACAGTATTTCCTAATTTGGTCTGGTCTGGAAATATCATAAAAATGGGCACATATTGTAAAAATGTGGTATTTTTGGTCCATTCCAAAGCAGAAATGCACATGTGTATTGAGAAGGGGAGACTGGTTACATATTTTAAACCCCAAGACAGACTTCCAATTTAATACCAATTAAATTACCCTTTGTCCTCACTCTCCGGACTTCTCAAGAGGATCCCAAGGTTAAAAGAGTGGGTGGTCTGCCTAATTTTTACATGTCCAATGCTACATCCTGGACAAATTCACCCAAGGGCAAGTCAAAACTCCTGACATGTGATTCCTTAATATCTTCTAATGACCATACATCCCTCATATTGGTGAGATGAGGTCACAGAGTTCATTTCTACTATCCTACAAGGAGCTGGGAATAAAGAAATGAACAAGAAACAAAATGAAATAGATCCTGAAATTTTAAATTTGAAAGGAACATAGCTGTCACCATGCCAAGTGTTCAACCATGATTGCACATAAAAAGCACCTATGAAAGTTTTTAAACATCCCCATGCTTGGGTCCCATCCCAGGATTCTCATTCCGTAGCTACAGCGTAGTCATCTACCTATGATTTTAGAAAGACTTGAGACCTAGGCCTTAATGATAATAATTCTATCAATTCTGTGTGTCCCCAGGGCTGAGAGTCACTGACCTCTTACAGGTAGGAGAGAGACTCACAGAGGCTAAGTCACTGAGCTGGAATCTGACATGCTTGTGTTGAAATCACAAACAACAGAGGAAACTGCAAAGCATAGGTGTGCGCACTGGGTGTGGGCCCCAGGCGGAAGGGGTGCCATCACCCTGTGGATTTAAGGGGGTGCCATTCACACTGTAGCCATCTAGATTGATCTGTATAGCTAATAAGATTTTTTTTTTCTGGCTGATGGGCAGCAAAGTGCTTTAATCTAATAAAGTCAGGTATATTATGACACTATTTCAACAGATTAGAATAAGGTATCTTGAAAGAGTGCCTTCTGCAGTTTTATGCAAGCATATCCTATGGGGTAGTAGTAGCCCTGCCAGCAAATGACATTGTCTTTGAATCTCAAAAGAGCCAAGAAACGACTAGTTCTGTCATTATACCTATAGCAATGCCTGGACAGATTTCAGACCAAGATAACAGAAAGCAGGGAAAGCTGGGTGTTGAATTGCACCTCTGTGCAAATTATAGAAAAGTACATCTTTCTCCGAGCAGATACAGTCCTGGTTCCATGCCAGGGTGCATGGCTTAGTGGCTAGATTTCTTTCCTCACTGGCCCCTCACTCAGGCACTCTTGTTCAACGAACAACCTGCACACAATCACAGGCAGTTCTCTAAAGCTGCACTTGGCAAACTACAATCCGTGGACCAAATCTGGCCCACTGTCTGTACTGGTACAGACCATGAGCTAAGAATGGTTTTTACATTTTTAATTAGTTGAAAAATATCAGAAGAGTATCTCATGACACATGAAAATTTTATGAAATTCAAAATTCAGGGTCCACAAATAAAGTTTTATTGGAACATAGCCATGTTCATTCATTTATGTATTGTCTATGGCTGCTTTTGCATGACAACAGCAGAGTGAGTAGATGTGACAGAGACCCTATGGCCCACAGAGCCTAAATAATTCACTATCTGGCCCTTTACAAAAGAAATTTGCTGGCCCCTCCACTAAAGATAAGAAAAGAAGGAAGAAAAGAATTGAGATTAAGCCAAATTCCTTTTGTAGATGTAATGAAAAGTTCCAAGCAAATGTGGCAGGTGAAATAGTTTCTTTATATATACAAACTTGATACAGAGACAACAATGGACGAAGGTCAACTTCATTACCTAGCCATCTTGACAGTGCCTTTAAATGTCATCAATCAGTGTGTGCCTTGTATGACTTGCAGGGGAGCATTATAAATTACAGTTCACGGGTCCCTGACACGTCCCAGGGACTGTAACATGACTCTGGTGACGTAATGTGATAAAGGAGATTTCTCCGTATGGTTCTATGTGGCACAGAGCTGGAGAATTTCCAAGAAATTTAATTTTTAGAATGCCACCTTTGACTATTAAAGATAATTCTATCCAAGCGCTGTGTATCCTTGAAGAAAACTTTATCTATTCTGGAAATGCTTGTCATTGGGTGTCGTCCTCGAAAACATAAATTTGAAGCTATTTTTTCCAACGAGACAGACTAAATCCAGGATGTAGATTTTCCAATTAGACTCTTTTTAAACATCTGTTGGGAGGCTGCATTTAACATTAGTTTCTTGAGCAAAGCACAATTTGATTAGACTGCCTGAAACCAAGCCAAAGTCTGCAAAATAATAGCTCAATTAAATTCTGTTTTGCTTTCATTTGTCGTAGGTTTTCCTGAGTGTGATACTGTTGCAAATAATCAAGTAAACCAATTCCTTTCAAAATGAGAGATTTAGGTACATTTCCACCCTCCTCCAAATTTATTTAATAATCTATTCCATCTTTGCTATGCTTCATTGAACTTAATCTTGACACCAAATACATTTCTGTATTTTGCCTTTAGTCTTCTTTAATTTTCTAAACTTACAAATTAAAGTTCTGTGCAATTAATATTATACCTTAAACAGATTAACAGATGTACCAAAGCATGTATAGGGCATTAGGGCAGTCTAATCACCCTGCGGGAGTTTTCTGATTTTTACTCCATACTTGGCAAGGTTCATTTCACCAATCCAATGAGAGATTGAGGCAAGACTAATGTTAGATTCTTCTAATGCTTTGTTTATGGTCTTGAAATGTTCCTAGAGGTATATGAACCTGAGACCGGTCTAAGTCTCTCCGTCTAAAGCAGTATCAATTTCCCTTTTTTTTGGCTTAAGGTCACTTGTTCATTCATTCTGCGCTCATTCGTTCATTAAAGCAATATTTACAGATTGCCTCCTTTGTACCAGGCATGGCTGCGGAATGCCAGATTTCAGATTGAAGACTAGTCCTTTTAAGACTACCTAACATTAATTCATATAAAATCGTGGGAAGGCAGAGCAAAAGAGAGACCAGGATGGAATTTTTAGAACAGCAACATCCCTGTTTATACGATAAAGACACACTTAAGAAAACAATGTGCCATTACAATAATACTGAAAAGAGTAGTAGCAGTGATGGTGGCAGCAGCTAACATTTGCTAAACACGTCCTATGTCCTGGGCACGTTCTAAGTAGGAACTCAGCTAACCTCTGTAACAAATGTCATAGATGAGGTGCTATAATCACCCCATCTTACAGATGAGGTCTCTGATGTCTTCCCATTGTCTGGTTACCCACAAAGTGACTACAAACAAAAGCATCGCCCCATTACTCTGCTAAAACTTGTATTTGAATAGAGACTGCTAACAAGTGAATTAAAATATAAGTTGGAGTTCATAGGTAGTCATTTTCCCTCTAAAAACAGTTTATATAATTATGAGAAGAGTTAACTTTTCTGAGAATTTACTATGTCTCAGGTGCTATGCAAGCAATTTTTAGGTAGTAATCATTTAATCTTCATAATTGCCCTCAAGTAGATGAGGTTATCAGCCACCCTCTCTAGACGGAAAAAAGAAAATTCAGAGCAGTCAAGCTATTTGTCCAAGGTCACAAAGGAGTAACAGTAGTGTCTGGAGCTGACCATAGAAGCCTGACACCAAAGGCCATGCTATTTGTCACTATACAATGCTGTATCCTCCCCGACACTATTCTGATACATGAATCTTCAGAATTCTCGACTATCCTGCTGAGTTTATGTGGCAATCCAGTGTACAAGGTCCTGTGGCTTTAAAGGACAAATCACACCTTATTTTTGACCATGAAGAGGTATAATTTCAGGGTAAGAGTACAATTTTCTCAGTCTTACATAAGAATATGGGGGAAAGCACAAAGCACATATTTCATTTTAGAAAATATTTTTCAATAGGTACCACAGGATCTATCAAGCTTCCCCACTGCTCCCCCCCACACAAAAAAATTCCAATTACTTCTTTACTGTGGTGTGTGAACAGCATAGTCTCTCTCAGATAAGTCCATCACACTTGGCAAACAGAAGGCACACACATACCACTGCTCCCAAATCCTGTGCCTGTGGCAGACCAGGATAATCGATCATGGAACTTCTACAGAGCCCATCTTGGATCCAGAATCCTTACCACAGGATGCTACAAAGGGCTAATTCATACCTCCATCAAAGTCAGCAGTCACAAGGAAACCTCTTCGCTTTTTCTATTCTACATAGTTCAGACTCTTAATTCTATTTCTAGAATAAAAAACAATTCCTTTACACTGTCAAATAAAGAACAAATCAGATAATTCTACTGATGTCTTATTAAAAGCGGCTTCATTTTGTCTAAAGAAGCAGCTCTTTCTTTAGGTACCAGGACACTGGGGATTGAACCTGGGACTTCATATGCGAGAAGCCAGTGCTCAACCTGCTGAGCTACACTGGCTCGCTCCCCAAGTTGATTTTTGTGTTTGTTTTGTTTTTAGGAGGTAACAGGGCTCAAACTTGGGACCTCATACATGGGAAGCAGGCACTCAATCACTTGAGCTATATCTGCTCCTGGAAGCAGCTCTTTTGTTTGTAGATTAGCCTATGGGTCCTATGGCCAGGGGATATCAGAGGCAACCAACCAGG
>PVKH010044986.1:0-10547 GCA_004027955.1 Chaetophractus vellerosus | reverse complement strand
TTTTGTTTTAAATCCTGACCAGGCCCATTTTCCTCTCAGACCATGCTCTGTGAGCTCTAATAATAAAGACTTCAGGTAGAGGCGATGACGGGATTGTGAATGTGGGGCCTGTAGACAGGGCATCGGCTGGAATTTCAAAGTCATATAAAAAGATAAAGGCATTAGGCATATCTTATGCTACCTTGACATCATAGGAAAGCAAAATGATGCGTGCATGAGAATTTGCACGCCTATTTTTTTTTATTAAGAGCAGTGGACTTTGGCATTGAGAATAGAGGCCCAGAATCTGCCTCCACCTTGCTTGGCATAAAAATAGACACTGCCCTCCTTGAAGTGAATTACATATTCATATTATGTCCCTCTACTCCTTAAATGCCTGGGCTCACACATGGATGGGAGAGGAGGGACAAAGCTTTGTCCCCCAAAAACATCCATATGGCGTTTCTTAGCTATAAGTGGAGGCAGCCTGGTCCAGCTGCCCTCTAGAGTCAGGCTGCTGTGGGCAAGAAGGTGGTTTTAGGTGCCTTCCTTACACCTGCTGCTCGTGGGTGGGGCAGGGTAGAGCAGGGGGTCAAGAAAGCTGTTCATTGGTATTGTTCCTGTTATAGCCATTATTTAATTTGGGACAGTTGTCTTGACTATAGATTTTCACAAAGACATTTTGATGTGTCATTTTATTATGACATTTTAAATTAAGATTGAGTTGGAAGGAGCCCAGTCATCATTTAGAACAAATCTACTCAGTCTGTAGCTGAGGAGAAGGAAGGCCAGAGACATTAAGTGATTTGCTCACGCTTTAGGGAGTCTGAGGCAGAACCAAGACAAGACCTTCACCTCCAGACTCACAGCTCAGTTCTCTTTCCACTGCACTCTGTATATTATGTAGAAACCAAACAGAGGAAAGAAAGCTGTCTTGTAGGGGTTTCAATCTATTGGCAAGTGTATTAGCCAAAAGAGGTGCCTTTGCAAATATACCAATAATTGGTTGGTTTTTATAAAGGGTATTTATTTGGGGTAGAAGCTTACAGTTACCAGGCCACAAAGCATACATTTCTTCCCTCACCAAAGTCCACGTGTTGGAGCAAGACAGCTGACGTTTGCCAGGGTTGAGGTTTCGTGGGTTCCTCTCTTCCCGGGGCTGCGTTTCTCTCTGGGCTTAGCTCCTGGGCTCCACAAGGTCAGCTGTAGACTATCAGGTGAACGGCTCACTTCTCTCCTCCTGGGGCATCCTCTCCAACATCAGAACTGCTTCTCAAAAATTTGCTTCTCAAATCATCTCAAAATCTGTCTTTTGCCTTGCCTTTTATACTTGAGACCACACCCACTGAGGGGTGGGGCTCAACGCCCTACTGATGTGGCCCAGTCAACACCCTAATCATAACCCAATCATACTCAGATGAACAGATCAGTTTACAAGCATGATTCAATATCGATTTTTGGAATTCATAATCAAATCAAACTGTAACAGCAAGTTAGGAAAGAAGGGTGAAGGCAAGAAGATCTGGACAGTATTGTGATTCTTACCTGAGACAGTGTGAGACGATTAGGGTGGAATGAATGGGAACAAGAAAGAAAAGGTGGCTATGAGACCCATTTTGAAGGTAAACTCCTAGGACTTGGTGAAGAGTTGGCTAATATCCGGTATTTGCACATGGTAGACAGAAAATATATATTCTGGAATGTTGAGCAAATAAGAGTATAATGATATATGCAGGTATATATATGTATATCCTCATGTATATAAAATGTATTAAATATGTACATATAAATATCACTGATATATTATATATTGAATATTCATAACCAGGCAGATTACTAGAAAAAAACAAAACAAAACAAAAACAGCCCAAATTGCTGAGACTTGAAGCCAAGTTTCTTGAATTAAAATCCTGGCCTTTCTGCAAGAGCCCTTTTAATCACCGCAAACATGCAGAGAATATTTCTGGCTTTTTTGCCATGGCTGGTTTTTAAACCCAGTGCACCAATCTCTCCCTTTATTGTGTGCAGTGCACGGCACACTGGCTCATACTCTGATTTTCCAGATTGAAGTTGCCTTTGGCTACTGCACTTCCCTGTGTCTGACAACTCACGCCCAGATCCTTAAAGACAGCCTGCATTTGCTCACGGTCTTGATTTTCCTACTTTAGCCTTTCATCCTTCAGCAGCTGGGCGAAAGCAGGGCACATTCTGAACTTATGTACTATGCAGCAAAAATATGTAGACTCACACCTCCCTTCAAGTTCGCAATCAGCTGCATTCTAGGAGTTTGTTCGCAGGACCCTGGCCTCCAGGGTGAGGCCTGAGGAACAGCTCGCATTTTTCACGAAGCCGGAAGCGACAGCTGCCGCTGATCTTTGGGCTTTGTTATATATATGCCAGACTGTTAGACGTCTCCTAAATCTGTTCTTCCCATAGCGTCTGCCACAGCACCTTGCACATACTAATTGCTCAAAATAGTTGTTGGATGAGTGATTACTGAAAGGTGTTGTCTTTATACTGTAGACTTTTTCACTATGGCATTTAATATTGAAAGGTATATATACATAGACACAAATATTAAAATATGCATGTTTATCCTCAGTACATTGCAAATATATGCAAATAAGACAGTACACTGATTGATTGTATGGAATCTGAAAGATGGATTTAAGGTTTTGTTCAGCTTGAGTATTTTGTATATTAGACAAATTAATTGTGGAAATGGTAGTACAGTTACTAGGCACAGTTTGATAAACAGTGGGACCAAATCGATAAAATCAGGGATCTAAAGACAAATTCTAACTTTGGCACGTCCAGGTTAGAACAGTGTGCTCTTTCTTTGACATAGACTTGAAAATCGAGAAGACAGTTGATCTGTGAGAATGATTTCTGAACTGGTGTCGATGTACTGCCGTGATATTCTACTTCTTATGTTGATAAGTGTGCCTTCTCCCACTAATCTCTGGGCCACTGTTAAACTGTTTAATCATATCCACTCAGAGGCCATGAGACAGTCTTTTCCTCTTCTTAGAGAAGGTGGAATTATGCAGTAATAGTTCAGTATTCCTTTCAGCAGTTTCTCAGTCAGTGATTCCTACTGTCATTTCACTACATGTGGCTTTTGCACAGTCCTGTGAGCAACGGAGCAGAGTGGGATAAAGCTGGGGATAATGCCCAGTAACGGCCTTCTCGCTTCCATAAACGCGAGAGCCAGTGTGTGCACACTGCATGACTGTTGAGGTCTTGTGCAGACGTCACTGGTCCTGTATTCAAATGGAAACATAGAGTTTGGGTGTGGATACTTTCTCTTTGCGATCTTTTGGCATTTATCCTCCTTTGCCATGTGTTCTTATCCTTCACAAGTTGTCAATGCTGCTGTCTCTTGGGGACCCCCCTTGACACATCTTGTCTGTGCATGATCCTTGGCCTTGTGATATGCTGTCCAGTATTGTCTTTTCGTATGTGATTGGTATGGCTTGTCTCTCTAACGAAACTGTAAGCTCTGCAGCGTCCCTTAACTACACCTCAGATGGAGGGGATTTCAGATAAATACTTGTGAGTGACTGAGATAATCTCCTGTAAGAAAGTAATTATGAATTAGAGGACAGCATGCAGGTACTCCGTAAATGCTGTGTCCCCTTGATGTGCACCCCTCTGCAAGGGAAAAGAATTAAACAAATCAAAACGTTGAACACTGCCCTACCTGAAGGATCTCTGTGCATGTAGAAAGGGGTGTAGTACAGCCCAGTAATGCATTCGGCCACTGTGGTCTGAGCATGGTGCACAGGCACGGGATGCGGGGCAAACACCACCTCGCATAGTCTCCAGCACGAGTCTGGCACCCAGGGGGCATTCAAGACAATTATATTTGAATGAATGAACAGAATGCCCCAAATCTGAAAAACCGGAAGAGGTATTTTATGCTCCCCTCCTGTTTGGGGTCCCGTGCGGGGGAGCAGCCTCAGCTGAAACGAGAGTAAGCATTTCTGAGGTGGCCTGCCCTGGTGGGGGTGTCAGGGCTGTACTCGGACAAGTTACAAGTACAGAAAGTGGAGGTCAAGAGTTCTTTTCTCTAAACATCACCAAAAATCACCCTTTTTAACAGTTTTATTGAGATACATTCATATACTGTACAATTCATCCAAAGTACACAGTCAGTAGCTGTCAGTATAATCACAGAGTTGTGCGTTCATCACCACAATCAATTTAGGAACATTTCCATTACTTCAAAAAGAAAGTCCCCACACCCCATAAATCCCCCTATTGTTGGCACTTAGCATTTGCTAGAATTGATGAAAGAGTATTAAACATTCCTGTTAACTGTGGTCCATAGTCCACATCAGGTGCATTTCCCCCATATCCCACCCCATTATTAACACCTTGTACTTGTAACAGGGATGTACTTTTCTTATAGTTCACGAAAGAATATTCTTATATTTGTACTATTAACTACAGTTACCATCCACAACAGGGTCCACTGTGTCAGGCAGTTCAATGTTTTATCCTCTAGTGTTCCTTCCAGTGACTTACACGACCCTAAACTTCCCCCTTCCAACCACAGTCACAAGCACAGTTCAGCACTAATTACACTCACAGTAATGTGCTATGAGCACCCTTAACTGTTTACTTTGGAATTTCTCATGATTTAAAAGATGTTCTTTGGAGAACGCCCACTTTCACAGACACATTCATAGTGATTATTAAGTCAATGGACATTTATTCAGCAACTCCTGTGGGCAGAACAGATAGCATATTGATAAACGTCCCAGCTTTAGTTAAAGACTATAGAAGGAAGAGGTACCTTGTATAAAATATAAGGTATCTCTCCTCTGATTAGTACAAATAGTACCTTGTGTTTGCAAACAACTTGTAATTTTAAATGTACCATCCCAGCGTATGTTTCATCCATCTTCACTCCATCTTCTTTATTGGGCAGAATAAGATCTATTTTCTTCATCTTATTTGTGAGAAAATAGGGGTGCACTAGAACCTGAGTACTGCCGTTCACCTGGGAAAGAGTGGAGCTAGGCCTGCCAGCCAGTCCGTTCTTCCTGCCAGCACACTTGGACTTCCGGCAGCAGGTTCTTGAGTCTACCTTTTGTTGAACTGGTGTTTCAAAGAAGGGACGACCTCGAGGACCTTGAGTGACTTTAATGTTTATGTAAACACAAGAAAAATCAACCTTGCCAAACTTGTGATGCTCCCATGGGTGCCTGTAAACTGAAATGCTAACTTTGTGGCACGACTGTATATTGAGCTGCATACAGGCAGAGCGAGCGTCTGTCCAGGCAGGGCCCATGGAATCTGACAACCAGCTCTGACACTCAACTTAATGCCAGATGAGCAGGCCCTGAAGTAGTTCAAGAAGTAGCTGTACACTGCACACAGGAGAGGCCAGTACTGAAGAGCCTTTTTTCTGGCGCCTTGTCCTTTGCACTATTACGGTTACTGGGTCCTGCCCCCTAGTCTGGATGTCTACCTCTGCAGCAAGGAAATGGAAGCACATTTCTAAGCAAACCCCCTCCTTTCTCCTCTCTTTTCCATTGGGCTCATCCTTAGTCTTTACCTCTCCTCCCAGACAAGAGGTAGCACAGCGTGTGACATCGACCTTGAGCCTGGGAAGTTGCACTCTGCAGAAGCGTCTTGCAGGAAGAATGACTGCAATTCCCACTCCTACTACATGCTGATTGTAATTGCACCTGGAGTCATATTCCAATATAAATGCCTTTCAAATTAGCTTAGCTCTTCTATCCAAGAATTCTGATAGAACCCAGGAAGAAGAGCCGGCCTGCCTGCCAGCACATTAATCCAAACATTCCAAGGAGTCTAAATAAATCAAGTAACCTCTCATTTGGAATAGGGCTTAATAGACTGAGCTGGTGGCAGGCCACAAGGTTTTGAATTTATTCCACATGCCTAAAATTTGATTATGGTATGTTTTTTTGAGCCTAGCCATTCTTCCTGTCCCAGTGTCTGTATTTAGGCCATCTTTGTGGGGCATTCTGCAGATTTACTTCACTTTGAGGTGACACTGAGAGTAATTTCAGTGGAAACTCCACAGAGTTTTCTGAAATTGGGCATTGCCTTATAGGATGAGAGTGAAACCATGTTCATTATTGTTTTGCTTGAAGCTAAATTTGGACAAGAGCAGCTCAGATTAATGAAGATGCTTTGCCTACAAGCATGATCACATTAACAAACGCTGAACCATTTACCCGATCAGGTTAATCAGGATACACTTTGGCAAGCCATGTACTTCCCTAGCATTCATAAATCAGTAGATGGGGGTGTGATTTTGGGAAAGGAAACCTAACCAGCCTTAATTACCTCTGTTACAACTGAGCAGTTTGCGGTTTTCAATTATAATTCGGTTTCCAAGGTATAATATGTTTACAATGCTATGCTCTCTATTTCTCGTTACACATTTATTTTCATTAGAAGAGATGAAATACATTTGGTACTGATCCTTTTACCTCCAAATGGGATAAAAACCATATTTTAATTTTTTATCCACTTCTTTTTTGCTATGAAATATTTCGAACATATTGCTAAGAGTAGAGAAAAAAGTAAGCATCTTTATACCCACAAACTACTTATAGCAAATCTTAACATTATTTAAAATTTACTTTGGATCATAAAAAACAAATAATAAATAAATAATAATAATAATAATACAGACCCTGTCACAGATTTCTGTGTATCCTCTCTCCTTGTGATAACTACTATTCCAAATATGCAAGTTACTCCCATGAATGCTTTACATTTTAACTACATACTTAGGAATTCGGAAGCAATATATAATACACAGTTGCCAGTTTTAAACTCCATATGAATATAAAATGATATGAATTGTTGCCTGTCTTTTTCTCTCTAAGGTTATACTCTTCATAATTATCTATGTTGATACATGTACCTCCAGCTCATGAATTTTAACCATTGTATAGTGTTCCATTATATTTATATAACCCGAATTATCTATGTACTTTTTGCCTGATGCCCATTTCAGGTGTTTCTAATTGTCTCACAGACAAACAATTCTAAGCAGTAGTTTTTTGTTTTTAGAGTTGAAAGGAGGGAGGAAAGGAAATCAGGGTCTTAGTGCCTGGTGTTTACTGGACCAGAGCACATGCCAGCAACATGGGTATTTCAGCATCTACCTTGTAGTTCAGCCTTTAATAACAGTGTTCTACAGTGTTAGTATGCATGTACCCAAAATAAGAAAATACTGTGAGACTAAATAGTTAAAACATTTCAATACGAACAATAATAAATACAAATTAGGAAATGATGAAGTGCCCCTCTAGCACTCCTGGATTCGCTGCTTCCTTGGCCTTTACTTCCCTCCACGCAGCATGTCCTTGGAATGGTGTCTGGGGAGCCTGTAGGAGCTTCAGGATCCTCCCTCCATGTTTAGGTGCCCCTGAGCCTAGTTCCCCATCCTGTGGCGTCTGGCAAACAATTCTGCTCTCTCTCCCTCCCTGCCTTGCCAAGTCTGACTGTCCCCATCCGGGAGGAGAGATACATCTCCTTCACTTCTGATCCTTGCTCAGTCATTTCTGGGGGTTGGGGAGGTTGGAATGGGGAAGAAAAAGGGAAATGTTAAGAGGCAAAGATTGTCATGAGTTTAGTGTTAGGGAGCCCGGTGGTGTGTGGCCAGGCTGCCATGGAGCAGAGGGGAGCGGACCAGGAGGGAGAGAGGAATGGGAGAAAATCCCGGAGGGGTACACTAAGCTGCCAAAGCCTAAATATGTGCATTATACCTACAGAGGTGTGCAGGCCAGTATTTTCAGAGGGAAATTAGGTTGGGATTTTTAATTCCTATCATCGGTAAGAGAATATTGAAAACTGGTATTGTAGTCACTAATAGTATAAACATACTTCCTATTTCACTAGATAGTGACATCTATTTTTTTCCAAATCAGTTGTACCAATTTCCATTCCCACCAGAAGTGTGGGAATTCCCATTCTACCCTGTTTAGCTAATGTTTGGCTGTATCTGATTTTCCAAGTTTTGCCAGTCTGAGAGGTTTGATACTGTATTTCATCGTTGTTTAAAGTTGAATTTCCTTGATTATTAGTTGTGTATTGAGTACCTGTCCAATGTATTATTTACAATTTTAAAAATGAGTTCTATTACAAAAGTAATACAGTTTTATAGTGTCATATTGAAATGCAGGAGAACAAAAGAAGAAAATTAAAATTGACCTGTAACACACCACATAAGGATACCTATTATTATTATTTTTAAAAGATGGCTTTATTGGGGCCGGCTCGATAGCCCAGTGGATAGGGCGCCGGCATACCACATGGGAGGCCCCGGGTTCGATTCCTGGGGACCTCTCCTAGCGGGCAGACCGCCTTGAGAATGGCAAGCCGCCATGGGCGGGCCAGAGCCACCGTGGGCAGGGCAAAAAGCTGCCACGGACAGGCAAAAGCCGCCACAGGCAGGGCAGGTCGCCCGCAGATGGAGCGCAGCCAGCCACCCGCGAACTGAAAGCTGGCCGTGAATGGAAGCAGAAGCCGCCCACAAGCGGGGAAAGCTGCGCCTGCGCAGTGACCAGTCTCGGCATGTCCCCGCAGCGGGGGGGAGGGGAGATATGTAATAAAATAAATAAATCTTAAAAAAAAAAAAAAGATGGCTTTATTGAGGTATAATTCACACACATTGAACATATTTAAAGTGTTCAATTTGATAAGTTTTGACATAGGCATACACCAGTGAAACCATCACCCTAATCAAGATAATCAGCTTATCTAAGAAAGACCCCCCCCCAAATTTGCTGCTGCCCCTTATCATTTTGTTCTCCCTCCCTGCTGCTGCCCTTTCTTCTCCTGGTGGGCACTCTGTCACTATACATACATATCCGTTCGCATTTCCTGGAATTGTACGTAAATGGAACCATCCTGGATGTGTTCCTTTTTGTCTGGCTTCTTTCTCTAAGTGCATTTATTTTGAGATTGTTCCAGAGAGTAAGCGTGGATCAGTGGGCCATTCCTTTTGATGGCTGAGCAGTGTTCCCGTACATCGCTATAGCACAGTGTGTTGATGGACGCGGCTGTTTTTTCCAGTTATCTGATTGGTTGGCCACTTAACCTTTTCTAGAGGAATATATATATGCCTATGAATGTTCTCATACACAAAGCATTGAGCTTGAAATTAGCCCTGATACTAATGAGTGCCTGGGACAGTGTACATAGAGATGCTCAGGATATGTATCTTGAAAGAGCTAGATATCTGTTGGCAGAGTCTAAAATCTAACTAGGACAATAAAGCCAGAAAATCTAAGAAATCAAAGGGCACGGAGCAGTTGAACTCACCTGCAATCAGTTCTATTCTTCTTTTACCCATATGTCAGGCGGTCCCCATCTGCTTACTTGGAATTCTTTCCCTTGCTTCAAAGTAGCATTCCCTAAGCCATATTACTCACCTGTCACTGAGAACAGCCTCTCTACTCTGCTTGTCTTTTGTTCAGCCCTTCTCCCGCCCAGCTGAGCTTAGAACTCTCTGACATTTCTTCTGTTCACAATTAATTGGTTTGCAAGTACTGGTAATTCACCTTCCTGCACAGCTGTCCATCGTTGCCCCCTTACTGCCGAATGTAGTTGCTCCCCCAGCACTCCAAAATTGCCTGTGCTGGCTCCCTGGCCCCAGCTTTCCCCTCTCTAATGCAGCTTCCTCATGCTTATCACCTGCTTTCCTAAAACGTTATTTTAACCATGTCACCAAGTTGCTTCCGACTCTCCGTTTGCTCCGCAGTGCCCGCAGACTAAAGTTCAAACTCCTCAGCGTAGAACTGAAGGTTCTCTGGGTGTTTAGCTGCCTGCTTGCTGACCACGGTGAGGCCGCAGCACTTAACTGCTTATGGGTACTGAACACACTGCTCTTTCACACCTGCATGCCTTTGAAGAAACGTGGCTTTGCAGTCTCTGCAATCCAGCTTCACCATCTTTGGCCCGGGTGAAGTTTTGAAGCCTAATTGTATCTCTGCATGCACGTGTTTATGCACTAACACAAAAGCCGGCACAGGCCTTCCCTTCTCATCCATGCTTCCAGTGTCCATACAGCATCCGGGACTGTGCTGTGATCGTACTTTCCTCAGGAGACTGTGCCACCTTGGGGAGGGAAGCCATGGCTTTCTTACCTTTGAATTTAGAAATGAGTCCAATGCCAGTAACCTGATAGTCCTTAGGAGGTATGTGTTGGGTAAATGAATAAATGAATGCATAATTTAAACAACCGATCACCAAGTCATCTTAATTTCCTGCCAAAATATGTTCAGCTTTTTGACTTGTTCTCAATCCTGTCATCACCAACTCGGTCAAAAGGCATTTAACTTCCTGCCTGAATTGTTGCATCAGCTTCCTAACTATTAACCTACATCAATAAATCCTCCTTCTGAAACCATCCTAGTGCAGATTGGCCGAGCTGAGCTCACACAGCTATGCCTTTCATTTTACTTTCCTATCAAACTTCCCTGGCTGCCGGGCTCTCAAAAGCTCCCTCTACTCTAGAAACCAAATTGTCTCTATTTTTCCAGCACGCATTCTCCGTTCCAGGTAGCCCATTT
>PVKH010044985.1:0-10548 GCA_004027955.1 Chaetophractus vellerosus | reverse complement strand
GAGCCAGAGCTTCGCTCTTTTCCACAGCTGACTAATATTCCATTGTATATATAGACTGCATTTTATCTGTTCATCAGGTGGTGGACGCTTGGCTTGCTTCTATCTTTTGGCCGTTGTGAATGATGCCGCCATGAACATCGGTGTGCAAATATCTGTTCGAGTTCCTGCTTTCAGTTCTTTCGGGCGTATACCTTGTATAGAGGGATTGCCGGGTCCTATGGTAGTTCTATACTTAACTTTCTGCAGGACTGCCAAACTCTCTTCCACAATGACTGCACCATTTTACATTCCTTCCAGCAATTAATGAGTGTTCCTATTTCTCCACAACCTCTCCACACTTGTAGATTTCTGTTTTGTTAATAGTAGTCATTGTTGTGGGTGTGAAATGGTATCTCATTGTGTTTGTGATTTGCATTTCCCTAATAGCTAATGTTGGTGAGCATCTTTTCATGTGCTTTTTAGCCATTTGTATATCTTTTTTGGAAAAATATCTATTCAAGTGTTTTGCCCATTTTAAAAATTGGGTTGTTTGCCTTTTCATTGTTGAGTTGTAGGATTTCTTTATATATTTTGGATATTAAACCCTTATTGGATATGTGGTTTCCAAATATTTTCTCCCACTGAGTAGGTTTTCTTTTCATTTTCTTGGCAAGGTCCTTAGATGCACAAAAGTTTTTCATTTTGATACGTTTCCATTTATCTAATTTGTTTCTTTTGTTGCTTTTCCTTTGGGTGTTAAGTCTAAGAAACCACTGCCTAACACAAGATCCTGAAGATGCTTCCCTACATATTCTTCTAGGAATTTTATAGTCCTGGTTCTTACATTTAGGTCTTTGATTCATTTTGGTTATTTTATGCATAATATGAAGTAGGGGTCCTTCTTCATTCTTTCACATATGGATATTCAATTCTCCCAGCACCATTTATTGAAGAGTCTATTCTTTCCCATTTCAGTGGACTTGGCAGCCTTGTCAAAAGTCATTTGGCCATAGATCTATTTCATAGTCTATTTCTGAACTCTCAGTTCAATTCCATTGGTCTATGTGTCTATCCTTGCTCTAGTACCATGCTGTTTTGACCACTGTAGCTTTGTTATATGCTTTAAATTCAGGAGGTGTGATCCTCCACCTTCATTCTTTTTTTTTTTTTTTAAAGATAGTTTTGGTTATTTGAGGTCCCTTACCTTTCCAAATAAGTTTGATAAATGGCTTTTCCATTACTGAAAAGTAGGCTGTCGAAATTTTTATTGGTAATGCATTGCATCTGTAAATCATTTTGGGTAGAATTGACATCTCAACAATATTTAGTCTTCCAATCCATGAACATGGAATTTCCTTCCATTTAGTTAGATCCTCTTTGATTTCTTTTAGCAAAGCCTTGGTTAAATTAATTCCTTGACAATTTTGCTATTGTAAATGGAATATTTTTTTCTTGATTTCCTCCTCAGATTGCTCATTACCAGTGTATAGAAACCTACTGAATTTTGCAGGTTGGTCTTGGACCCGGTCACTTTGCTGGATTCATTTATTAGCTGCAGTAGCTTTGTTGTGGATTTTTTGGGACTTTCTCTATAGAGGATCATATCATCTGAGCATAGTGAAAGTTTTACTTCTTCCTTTCCAATTTGGATGCTTTTTATTTCTTTTACTTGCCTAACTGCTGTGGCTAGGATTTTCAGCATAATGTTGAAAAACAGAGGGGACAGTGAGCATCCTTGTCCTTTTCCAAATCTTAGAGGGAAAGCTTTCAGTCTTTCACCTTTGAGTATGATGTTAGCTGCAGGTTATTCATAGATGCCCTTTATCATGTTGAGGACGTTTCCTTCTATTCCGTTTTGTTTTTTTTTTAACTATGTTTTATCAAGAAAGAATGCTGGATTTTGTCAAATGCCTTTTCTTTGTCAGTTGAAATGATCATGTCTTTTTTTTTTCCCTTCATTTTTTCCCATATGGTGTATTAGAGTAATTGATTTTCTTATGTTGAATCACCCTTGCATACCTGGCATAAAACCCATTTGATCATGATATAGAATTCTTTTAATGTGCTGTTGGATTTGATTTGCAAGTATTATGTTAAGGGTTTTGCAACTATATTTCTAAGATAAATTGGTCTAGAATATTTTTTTCTTGTAGTATCTTTATCTGCTTTGGTATTAGGGTGATGTTGGCCTCATAGAATGAGATAGGTAGTGTTTCCACCTGTTCAGTATTTTGGGAGTTTGAGCAGGAATGGTTTTGATTCTTCTTGGAATGTTTGGTGGAATATGCCTGTGAAACCATCTGGTCCTGGACTTTTCTTTATTGGGAGGTTTTTGATGACTGATTCAATCTCTTTACTTGTTATTGGTTTGTTGAGACCTTCTGTTTCTTCTAGAGTCACTGTATATTGTTCATACGTTTCTCAGAAGTTGTCCATTTCATATAGGTTGTCTAATGTGTTGGCATACAGTTGTTCATATTATTCTCCTATGATCTTTTTAAGTTCTGTATTAATGTCCCTTCTCTCATTTCTGATTTTATTTATTTGCCCCTTTTCTCTTTGGTTCTTTGTCAGTCTAGCAAAGGGTTGATCAATTTTAATGATCTTTTCAAAGGGCCAACTTTTGCTTTTGCTAATACTCCATTTTTAAAAAATTCTCTATTTCATTTATTTCTGCTCTTTTCTTTGTTATTTCTTTCCTTCTGCTTGCTTTGGGTTTAGTTTGCAGTTAATTTTCTAGTTCCTCTAGGTGTACAGTTAGGTCTTTGATTTGAGGTATTTCTTCTTTTTAAATGTAAGCATTTAGGGCTATAAATTTCCCTCTCAGCACTGCCTTCACTGCATTCCTCCAGTTTTGATAAGTTGTGTCTTATTTTCATTCATCTCAAGATATTTACTGTTTTCCCTTTTTATTTCTTCTTTGATCTACTGATTGTTTAAGGCTATGTTGCTCAACTTTTCTATATTTGTGGATTTTCCAGTTCTCTGTTAATGATTTCTAGCTTCATTCTATTATGGTCAGAGAAGATGCTTTGTATAAGTTCCGTCTCTTGAAATTTATTGAGACTTGTATTGTGACCCAGCATGTGGTCTATCCTGGAGAATGATCCGTATGCACTTAAGAAGATGGATATCCTGATGATCTGGTCTTCTATATGCTGTATGTGTCTGTTCTAGTTCATTTACTATAATATTCACCTTAATTGTTTCCTTATTTATCTTCTGTCTAGATTTTCTATTTATTGATGAGAGTGGTTGTTTTAGTTTGCTGAAGGGGTGCTGATGTAAAGTATCAGAAATGGGATGGCTTTTATAAAGGAGATTTATTTGGGGTAAAAGTTTACAGTTCCAAGGCTGTGAAAAGTCCAAACCGAGGCACCATCAGAGATGCTTTCTCACCAAAGTCAGCTACTGTTGATCCTGGCCTCTTGCCATGTGGTGAAGCGAGATGGCTGCTGATCTCTGCTGAGGTTTCCGCCTTGCCTTCGGAGCACACCATCTCCTCTTGAGCTGCTCTGTGGGCCCAGCCTCTTGGGACTTTGAGCTTAAGTGATCCTGTAGCTTTCTCTCTTACATGGCAGGATCAAACATGGTGGCTTCCTTTTTCTGGGTCTGTCTGTGTCAGTCTCTCTCTGTGTTTCCATTTATATCAGCCAGCACGGGAGTAGAGACTCAATCAAAAACCTTTAATCGATCTTATCAAGTAATCTAATCAAACCCACTCAACTGAATTTAATGCATTCAAAGGGTATCACACCCAGAGGAATAGATGAGTTTACAAACATAATATTTCTCTTTGGGGGAGTCATAAGATAATTTCAAACTGTCACAGTGGTGTATTGACATCTCCAGCTATTATTTTATAGGTGTCTGTTGCTCCCCTCAGTTTTATCAGTGCTTGCCTTACATATTTTGTGGCACAGTAGTTAGTTGCATAAGTATTTATGATTGTTATTTCTTCTTGGTGGATTGACCATTTTATTAATATATAGTGTCCTTCTTTGTCTCTTATATCAACTTTTGACTTATAGTCTATTTTGTCTGATACTCGTATGGCTACCTCAACTCTTTTTCGCTTACTGTTTGCATGGAAAATCTTTTTCCATATTTTCACTTTCAATCTGATTTTCTCTTTGGGTCTTAAGGTAGTCATATAAACAACTTATATAGTTGGATCATGCTTTTTAATCCATTCTGCTGGTCTGTGTCTTTGGATTGGGGAATTTAATCCATTAACATTCAGTATTCCTGTTGTAAAGGCAGTACTTACTTCAGCCATTTTGTCCTGTGATTTTTATGTCGTATCTTAATTTTTTGTCTCTCTCTTCCTTTATTGCAAACTCCTTTTCTGTATAGTTGATCTTTTTTTGATGTTTTTATCTCATTCTCATTTTTGTTTCTGTATGTTTTTTAAATAATTTATTTGTGGTTACCCTGGGGTTTGTATTATACAGCTACTAATTTGAAGTGATTCCAACTTAGCTTCAGTAATATGCATATTCTCTGCACCCATTTCCCTCTGTTTCCCCTCTTTGTTTTTGTCTTACATTACCTCTTTATAGTTTGCATGTCTGTTATCAGGAAAATTTCCTTTTTCTTGTTCATTTGTATTCTGATTTTTGCAGGAATTAAAGAATAGAGTTGTATATTGAAGGTACAGTATTATTGGGTTTTGCATTTGCCATTTTAGTTACCTATAGTGAAGATCTTCATTTCCTCACACTACTGCAAGCCTTCTCATGTTTTCCTTTCAGCCTGCAGAACTCCCTTTAGTAATTCTTGTAGGGCATGTCTTTTGTAGACAAACTCTCTCATGTTCTGTTTATTTGTGAGTATTTTAAACTCGCCCTCATTTTTGAAGGACAATTTGCTGGATAAATGATTTTTGACTGGCAGTTTTTCTCTTTACCTCAAATCTTCCATACCACTGCCTTCTCGCCTCCATATTTTCTGATAAGAATTTTTTTTTTTTTAAGATTTATTTATTTTATTACATATCTCCCCTCACCCCCCACCCCCCGTTGCGGCGACGCGCCGAGACTTGGTCACTGCGCAGGCGCGGCTTTCCCCGCTTGTGGGCGGCTTCTGCTTCTATTCACGGCCGGCTCTTGCTTCAGTTCAAGGGTGGCTGGCGTTGCTCCATTCGCGGGCGACCTGCCCTGCCCGTGGCGGCTTTTGCCCTGTCCGTGGCAGCTTTTTGCCCTGCCCACGGCGGCTCTGGCCCACCCATGGCGGCCTGCCCGCTAGGGGAGGTCCCCGGGAACCGAACCCGGGGCCTCCCATGTGGTATCCCAGCGCGCTCGTTATCCACTGAGCTATCTAGCCGGGCCCTCTGATAAGAATTTGACACATAGTCTTACTGAGGATCTCTCATATGTGACAAATCTCTTCTCTCTTGCTGCTTTCAGAATCCTCTCTTTATCTTTGGCATTTGGCATTCTTTAATATGTATCTCAGAGTAGGTCTGTTAGGGTTTATTCTGTTTGGAGTACATTGCGCTTCTTGGACATATGTATTTTTGTCTTTCATAAGAGTTGGGAAATTTTTGGCCCTTACTTCCTCAGATATTCTTTCTTCCCCTGTCTCCTTTTCTCCATTGGGACACCCCTGATGTACTTGTTTGGACAGTTCATGCTATCGCTCAGATCCCTGAGACACTGCTCAAGTTGTTTGTATTCTTTTTTCTATCTGTTCTTCTGATTTCAGTTGTCCTATCTTCCAGCTCACTGACTTTTTTCCTTCTGCCTGTTCCAATTTGCTGATGTATGCCGCTAGTATATTTTTAATGTTCATTATTGTGAGTTTCATTCCTATAATTTCTGTTATGTTTCTTTTTAAACTTTCTGATTCTTCTTTATGCTCACGCGTTGTCTTTTTAATTTTTTTATTTTTGAAGAAGCTTTAGATTACATCAACGTTACATTGAAAATATAAGGGATTCCCATTTGCCCCACCCCCACCCCTCCCCCACTTTTCCCCATTAACAGTATCTTTCCTTAATGTGGTACATTTGTTACAATTGATGAAGACATATTGAAGCACTGCTACCAACCATGGACGATAGTTTACATTATAGTTTCCACTTTGCCCTGCACAATTTTATAGCTTTTGACAAAATGTGTAATGGCTTGAATCCATCACTGCAATATCATTTGGAACAATTCCACTGTCCCCAAAATGCCCCATGTCACATGGGGCTCTAACTAGCTGCTGTGAGTAGCTCTACGGGCGGGACCTGGGTGACTCCCAGGTGTGCGGCTCTGGGTGGGGGGCCTGGACTGGTGGAGCCGGGAGGGAAGTTTCCTCCCTGATCTTGTTGATTCTTTTTCTTTTCTTTCAATTCAGCATTTGTGGAATCCTTGTCCAGTCTGTCATCCTCTGGCGTGCTCATCAAGTGGGATCTGTCCTTTTATTAGTTGATACTGTGGGGAGGCTTTTCCAGGCAGTGTTGACCAGTTTGCCCCAGTCTTGGAAGCCTCACTGGAAGCTCTCCAGATCCTCTCTAGTGGCAAGTGGTGCTTTTCCAATACCACGGTCCAGGCAGAGCCTCCTCTGCCCGCCCCACACTGTGCAAGGTGCAGGTAGCAGTCTGCGCAGTGGGGCCTTGGTGGAGAGAGTGCCTGCTGCCGGAGATGCCCAGCTTCAGGCTGCCAGAGTGGTTTGTAAGCACTGGGGCCTCTTCAATGCCAGAGACACTGTTTACGCCTAATTTTCTTAAGGGGAACGGAGGTTTTTTTAAATCATCTGCTGTAGCTATCTGTGAGCCACCTTCTTTCTGTGAGCAATGCCCAATTGTGCCTGCAGTTTGGCAGGTTTTTTCTGGTTCAGGATAGTTTCCTTTGTCTTGTCCGAGCAAAAATGGGGCCACATGGGAGAGACTAGGGTTCACACTCAGGGCCTCAGGCCGATGAGCTCTAATTGCTTTTTACTGCCTGTACTGAGGAGGTAAATTCAAGAGCTTGAGAGGAATATCCTTTTAAGTTACAGAGTAAAGGCAGCTACATCAATGGTATCCTGCTTCTTGTAACCTCATTGGCTGAGTAGTGTGTGGGCAGTTAAATCTCAACAAGGTTTGGGAGGATCATTTTAATCTGCCTTTGGCAGTTGGTGTTATGAAT
Organism: Chaetophractus vellerosus; assembly: GCA_004027955.1. NCBI lineage: Eukaryota > Metazoa > Chordata > Mammalia > Cingulata > Chlamyphoridae > Chaetophractus > Chaetophractus vellerosus. The sequence continues at coordinate 3,451 of PVKH010044985.1, read as the reverse complement.
TGCTTTCATTTATTCAGTACACTACTACCGTGTCTAGATTTTATTTAGAAATTGACAGAACAACTCTGGGTACAACTCTGCCTTTGTGAATAATGATTGTTATAATTTTTGTTCTTGTTCTTTTAACTTTTCAGACTCTTAAAAGATGTAACAATTGTGAACCTTTGGATGTCATTTAATATAGCAGTGAAGTTACACATTTGTTTGTCACCATGAGGTTGTCCGTACACTTATCTGTTGGAGAGAATAGCACATTAGCAGAGCATATGAAGGTTCAAATCATCTTACCTCATGAAGTGTGGGCTTGGGTGTTATGAAAAGATTTGATGAAGTCATGGGTATAAGTATAGACTTTTATACCCTCAGGCTGAATATGGATCACAGTGGTTCTATAACATTTAAATAGCTGGCCTGAAAATTTCTCCTCCTTTACCTTGATATTTCTGTTCCTGCCCACCAGTTTTGGTTGCAGTCTGTAATTGGGGGATCTGTATACTTATAGCTAATGCATGTGTTCTTTCAGGTCAAGAGTGGCCAACCTCACCACTTAAGGGGAAGAGCAAGAATTTATCAGAATTAGTGACAAAAGGCCAATATTAGTGCTGTTCTCAGTGTTGTGAAAATGTTTTCTCTGTGCTGATGGTTAGAACACTGTATTACTTTTGGCCACCATATCAATTCAATTGTAATGGTGTTTTCATTCTGCCAAGGGCTCTGAAGAGCCAAATATGATCCCCAGTTTTGGTCCTCTTTTTAGAGCTGGACAGCAAGGGGAGGAAAAAGGAATGGTCTTTGTACATAACAGCACTTTTCCATGGAGTTGAGGGAAGCTAATTTTGTCAGTTTAGCTCCAATTGCATAACTCCACAGTTTGTTTCTGAAACTAAGAATCATTATGAAAAAATAAGAATTATTTTGTGGTTACAGTTGTGGGGTTTGGATTGGGGTCTGGAGGAGACAATGAAAGGGAAAGGAGGGCTGGAATGGAATAAAAAAGCACCTCCTTAGGATTTTGTGTAACACTAACTTAGACAAGACTCGGTTCCCATTATTCTCCTGAGTTTGAATAAAGATCTCATCTAAAAGGACTATGGAGGATACGGCAACTTGGGGCAACACGAACTGCTTTTCAAGGAGAATGTGTTTGAGATAGGAAACTCCTTGAGTAAATTACATAATTTTGTAAAAGATTTTTATTCTGTGTTCTATACAGTATAATACATTTGGGATTCATGGCTAATTTACACGTTTCAATTACAATGTATTTAAAAGCCCTCCTAGATGAATAGTTGGTAATTAGGTGATTGACATCTTCTCACACTTGACAATCATGCATGCCATAATTGCCCTCTATTTTCCAGGATTATCTCCAATAAATATTTGAAACTTCTCCTAGCAAGTGTTGTTCAGCAAAATTGTAAGAGACTAGAGGATACTTTTTTCCCCACAAATGGAGGGAATGCACACACTGCGTTGTATTCTGTCTTCCGTGATGATTTATGAAGTACCTCCAGACCTGCAATGAAAAGTGGGAATCAGACATAAGTAGTTGGCTATGAACACTTAAAAGTGTTTTAATCCTTAGGTAGAAAAGCAATTTTACTTATGGAAAAAGAAAAACACCTTTTTTGTATGTTTGTTTAATATGCAGGTGACTATTATCTAATTCTTAAAGACCAAAGCATTTATGTTACTCAAATGGTAAACTTCAATCAGGAATACTTGTTTTGTTTTACCGCATGTAAATTTAAAAATACTAAGTTTATTATCATAATTTATAGAATATCATCCTGAAATAACTTTAATTTGGGGGGTAAAAAAGGTATATATTATCAGGTCACTCTATATGAAATAGTATTTTGTATTCAAATGTGACCTTATAAATAAATTTTCTGTTTATGTCTGCTTCACCATTATCCCTTCTATATATTACATAAGTAAAGCTACTCTTTGAGCCATACTTACAGTGTTTCCCTTCCCCATATTGTTTTTTAGTTGAGGTATAATTTACAAACGATAAAATATACAGATTTAAATGTATAGTTTGATGAGGTTGGCAATATGTAGATTGACATTTTCTTAAGCTACATTCCCTTCAGTAAATAAAACATTTCCATGACCTCAGAAAGTATTAAAATATTTTAGCTATTCCTAATTCTAAAAGTAGCAGAGATCCAGGGAGTGGTGCTCACAGAAGACCTCATTTAAGTTTATCAAGTCCTCACCAGATAAAAGTGTGTTGGAGAAGGGCAGACATATTATAATCAACACGTAATCGTTGCTGACACTCTTCCTGTGCCCCTAGACTGGACCCACTGTTAGTGGATAAATACTCCCAAATGCCAAGCTGTTACCAAGTGATAAACACAGTGATCCAAATTACTGTGATTTAAAGTGAACGCATAGACAAAGGAGCATCAGGCAAATGGAAACAGTGAGAAAGGCGGGGATCATAAGATCGATGGCATATAAGCAGAAGTCATGTCAAAAGCACTCAATGGAATAAACTTTATTTTATATCTTTCACAAAGAAAATGTACCTTTTTTCCAATTGTCTTTGAAACACCTGGTAAGACTGATTCTCAGCTGAGCACAGACAATAGCAGCCCAACCTCACCATTGTTTGGGAGCTCGGAGGCTGTGTAACTGCTGCATCTAGAAAATAAGTATAGGGAAACACAGTAGGTGTAGAAAAGTTACAGAAGGCAGGCAACTTTGTACTCAGAAGCTCATGGTCTTAAAACAGTGATTCCTATGCATGAAACCACAGCAAATAATTTTCTGTTGTGTTTTTTTTTAAGGTAGGAGAGTGGTTTGGAAAATATATATTTTGCGTGTTTGCACATCAAAAACTCTGAGAAGTCATTCTATAGAGTAATTAGAAGCCATAGAAATCACAAAGAAAATACAATGAACTCTACAAACTTTGAGAAATAGAAAAGAAGGTTAATTGGAGGGACATACCGTGTTTGTGGGTGGTAAGACTAAGCATTCTAAAGCTGGCAGTTCTTTCCAAACTAAATTTGTTTGAGGACCTTTTCCAGAGTTTTCTAAAGTTCATCTGGAAGAACAAAGAACCAAGATAGTGACCGTAGAATACATAGGCTATTCACAGAAGAAATTTTAGAGTTGGCCTCTTAAGTATATGAAAACAATACTTAATCTCACTGATAGTCAAAGAAAGGCAAATAGTGAAACGCCATTTGTAAAAATTAGCAAGAAATGTTAACGCTCAAGTGTTAGCAAGAATGAAGTAAGGCAGGCACTATTATATTACTACCGTTAGGTGTATAAGTTGATTTATGTTTTGGGATAGAGTAAATTTGGAAATATTATCAGGGGTCTAACATTATTAATTCATGATAATTTCTAAAAATACTCATCAAAATTGGTAGAACTAGGGGCCAGCTGTAGCCCAGTTGGTAGGGCGCCGGTTTACCACATGGGAGGC
>PVKH010044984.1:0-10544 GCA_004027955.1 Chaetophractus vellerosus | reverse complement strand
CTCAATCCCCAGTACCTCCAAAAATTAAAATAAAATAAAATATAGCTTTGAAAAAGGCAGTAGAAGATTGGGCATTCTTGCTGGCCCCATCCCACAACCACTCCTGTCACAGTGCAGAGCCAGCCTTCCATTGTGGGTCCTGGAGAAAACAGAGTAACCCTTCTGCACATACTGGGTTACCTGTATGTCAGTGCCAATTTATCCGGTGGCAGTCTGAAAATTTGAACCCGAAAACTCCTCTCTGGTTCACTCTCCCAGCACCTGACTTGCAGGCAGAAGCAGTATAAGAAACAATTAAGTCTAAGCAGCCTGGGGCAAAGGACTATGAACTTTAAAGGACACACAGATTATCCAGGAGTGTGGGATGGAGATGGGCATAAGCCTACTCCACAGAGAGTAGAGGGGACATGTAAATTCCAGTAAATGTGGAATTCCTAAGACCAGGAGCAAGCAGGAGCCCAGGACAAGATTCAGGCTCAGAAAAGACAGAAAAGATAGTACACTTCACTTTCGTCTCAGGCTGACTTGATAGCAGGGCTAAACTCCCCCAAACACAATTTGCAAAGACTGTGAAAGGTGTTTTTTGAATGGGTTTGCATGTTTTTGTTAGCTCTTGGAACTCAAGGAATTCTCTGTCACATTACTTGCTGACTACAAACATAAGGAACAGATAGTTTTGGACTAAATCCCAGAGTTAACAAATCAAAATATTAAAATGCACAATGTGCAAAAAAGATTATAAGACAGGCAAAACAAACAAACAAACAAACAAACAAACAAAAATGATGGCCCAGGGCCCGGCTAGATAGCTCAGTGAATAAAGAGCTAGCTGGGGTACCACATGGGAGGCCCCGGGTTCAGTTCCCGGGGACCTCTCTGAACAGGCATACAGCCTTGAGAAAGGCAAGCTGCCGTGGGCGGGGCAGAGCCGCTGTGGGCAAGGCAAAAAAAAAAAGCCGCCACGGGCAGGGCGGAGCCCCCACGGGCATGGCAAAGTCACCCGTGAAAAGCGGAGCTGCTGCCTGTGAACCGCCGCAGCGGCGGCCCGCAAAAACATGGAGGACTGCTGCCTGCAAAACATGGAGCGGAGCCGCCCGTGAAAACGGAATGGAGCCACCCACAAACGGAGTGAGCCGCCGCTGCGGAGGGCCGACTCGGCGCGCCGCCGCAAAGACAGGGGGAGACAAGAAGCAAACATAGAAAAACACAGAAGAATGGACACACAGCAAGAGCAAGCAGAAGGGGGGAGGGGATATGTAATAAATAAAAAATAAATCTTTAAAAAAAAAAAAATGATGGCCCATCCAAATGAACAGGATAAAAATCCAGAAAACAGAAAAGAGCAACAAAGATGGTAACAGAGTGGGCATACCAAAGACTGTTTTAAAAATGATATTCAACATGTTCAAGGAGAGAAAGGAAATCATGGAGAAAGAACTAAAGGATATCATGAAAAGGATGAATGAACAATATGAGAATCTCAATAAAGACATAGAAATCTTAAGGAACCAAACAGAAATTCTGGAGTTGAAGACCACAGTAACTGAAATGAAATATTCCCTACAGGGTCTCAACTGCAGATTGGTAGAGGATGGTGAGGATGGTAGCACAACATTGTGAATGTATTTAACACCACTGAATTATATATTTGAATGTAGTCAAAAGGGGAGATTTTAGGTTTTACATGTTACTAGAATAAAAATTTTTAAACAACCATAGGACTGTACAACACAGGGAACGCTAATGCAAACGATGGTCTATAGTTAATAGTATAATACTTTTTCATCAATTGTAACAAAGGTTCCACACAAATGCAACATGCTAATAATATAGAAAACTGTGTTTGTAACGGAGGGTGTATGGGATCTCAAAATTTTCTGCATGATTTTTCTGTAAACTTATGACTTCTCTATTTTAAAAATTAATTAATTTTGGATGAAAATGAATACAAGACACATGGTACCACTTTCATTTTCACTTATACAGCTTACTAAGTCTATGGTTTAAATTTCAAAGTCTAATATTTCTAAGCACTGTATGAATTTTCAGGCAAAAAGTTGTGGTTTATTAACCTATTCCTTACACAAGTTTGCATGGCTTGTCAAACATATAATCTCAAGGAGAAGCAAACAATTGCCACTATCTCTTCATCTTACCTTCAGCTCACAGTCTTCATTCACAGCTAGATTACTAGGTTTTAGGTCCTAGGAAACAAGTATAGAGAGACAGGATCAACTTTTAACACACATTAAATTCTATTTTTGCAGGTAACAGTGAGGATCCAGACATAAAACTAAGACTTCATCTGACTATACACAGATAATTTCCACCCTAGAGTCAGTATCTAGTCCTAATTAGCCTTACATAGACACAAACCGTATGTCTTTATTCACTTGAAACCTAGAGCAAAGTTGCAATAAATCAATATTTTAATGATTAAAGTCAGTTTAGATTAGGACCTTGGCCAAATTCCATTCTCTTCCCCCATCTCCACAAAATGATTTAATCAAAGTCACAATACATACCCTGTGAATTATATCAGCTGAGTGTATGTACTGTCAAAGAGAAAAAAAAAGTCAGCTATAAAAAAAAATCATCTCCAATCTCCCACTCTCATAATATATAACACATTATTATGAATTAAAATAAGAACCTCCAGGTTAACAGTGGGATTAAAAGCAGAACAAGTAAATATCAGTATTCTGTACATTTGTCAAAACTATGACTTCCATAGTCATCGAATGCACTCGCTTACTCTCCAGCCTATTTTCTGGTTGGTATTCTGAAGCACTCTAGGGACTCAAATATCAAAAAATGGTTTCATTTTAAAACACTACCTCTACCCTCCCCACAAATAAATCTGTCACCTTCAAGATTTTTTGGAACCTCAACACCACGCTAACCAGATTTAGATTATACCAAGAAATTATTAATAATTTTTTAGAAGTAATAATGAAGAGTTTTCATCTCTCAGATATGGAATGATATGATGTTTTAAATGTGTTTTAAAATAATCTGGGGGTTGGGAAATACAAAAGAAGCAAGATTAGCCATATGCTGATGGTTGTGGATTCTGAATGAACATGGTGATTCAATTTGCTATAATTTTTACTTGTGATTTTGTGTTTGAAGTATTCCATAAGAAAAGGTTCTTGTTTTTCTGTTTTAAGCCCTAAATCAAAGAGAGGTAAAGAGAGGTGCAATTCATTTCTCAAAATTATTATTGACACTCTATGTACCTTTAGACCTCGGAGAATCTGGTAGATAAGGAACTGTACATGGTCATCTGTAAGCTTCTGACATTTCACAATGTTATTCAGATCTGCCCCCATGAGATGGGTCACCAGATACCTAGAAATTAATGGAGAGTTATACAATGATCCAGAACCCCTAAGAAAGCTCTCACTTTCAAAAGACTTTAACAGTTTGTAAGAAAAGGCCACCCAGTAAGTACCACAATGTCAGCTAAATGTTTAATAACTATGCATGGGAGACTCATTACCAACATCATATTTTAAGTTTACCATTTGCCATCTATTTTTATAAAATTTTTACACTTATTCCTACTTGATGTATCTTTCCCAGGTTCTCTAAAGGGGAAAGGTGGGGGGAGAAGAAAGGAAAAACCAAAGATGGAGATTAGAAAGATATTTATTTTAGTATCAGTTTTCTTTAAAATGTCATTATTGCGTAAATGTGTAATTAAATGCATGGCCATTTAAAGTATCCTGTGTTTTTAAATCTACCAATTACATTTTCACCTTATTATAAACCTTCCAAGCTGTAGGTTCTAAAATAGGAGTATCTTTAAATATTCAAACTATAATTCTCCATTTTCAGAACAACTGGTAAAAGGATACTGTTCACTGACAATATTCCTGCATTTACCTTAATGTAGGAGGAACACATTTTATCTACAGGCAAGATGAAGCATCCCAGAACCTTTCTTCATAGGTGTGGTACTGGTTACTAATCTTGTCTTTATGTAGTAAGATTAGGGAATAATTACATTCCAGTCCAACAGGTTTACCACAGATATTTTCGACACAATGCCTTAACTCATTCATTAATGCATTACACAGAATTGGGAACATATAAACCAGATCAGTACTGACGAAGCTGAAAATTTTAAAATAAGAGTAGGTTTTATATATTGTGTAAGAACCATTCCTCATTCCAGAGACTGAGTAATAAATGTATGTCAAGTGAGCTATAAAGAATGCTGATTTTACTTCATTTCTATTTTTGCTTCCTATAAATTTGTGAGAAAACAAACTGGGCCAGTAAATTTAAATCTACAATTAATGTATTACATAAATAAATATAAGCGTGTGACCTCTATTTATACACACACACTCTATGCGCTGTTATTTATTACTTTCTTTGCTCCAAAAGGAATTGAATTTTTTTCTCTATCCTAATTTCCCTATTCGGCTGCCATGGTCAGTTCTCAATTTAATGAGGATCAGTAAGACTTAGCCTCGTTGCAACCTTGAGGTAAGATGTTGAACATTTCATATTTTTAAAACTTACATGATTATATTGCCCAAAGGAAAGGGTGGATTCTAAATATAATTTAAGTATAACATTGAATTTCTAAAATGTTTGCATAAAGATAGTTTTCATTTAACATATGTTTCAAGCTCAACACAACATAACCACAGGCAGTTAGCACTCATTCTGAATCAAGCAGGTAATAACACCCACATCTCATGTACTCTTCCTGTAATCCTATGAGATAAGTTCCATTAGTATCCCCATTTCACTGATGAGGAAACAGACAGAACAAGGATAAGTAACTTGCTCAAGGTCAAAGGGAGTGGTATTGTCAGGAGTTGAATTCAAAACTGCCTATCCCAAAGCCATGATCTTAATCACAGCATACACTGCCTCCAAATTCTTCCAGTTGCCATAGAATTTAAATCAAGAGAACGATCTTTAAAAAAGAAAAGTCTCATAATCAGAGAAGTATTATCTCCAGGTAATTTCCTTACTGATTCTCAATACATATTATTAGTTAGTCTTTAACACTAATGAAGAAGAAAAGCTGACGATGACATAGTAATATCCTATCCTAATCACAGCCACTGTATTTTTTTAACCCCAAACTGACTCATAATCTGACAGATAGAAGAAGAATGCTGTGAATAATGGGTTAATATTTTGAAATCAGGACTTTTCCAGAAAATCGGGGATAATGATTGTCATATACATAAAATCAATGACAAATTTCAAGGCTCATGAAGAAGAGAGAATTCTGTCTTATAAGACTGCTTTGCAAATAATTAGTAAATCCTACTTAGCCAAAAAATCAGATTGCACAGCCTGAGGAAGAGAACATGCTTTTAGTAAGAATATTCTACCACTGTGTGATTCTTTGCAAATCCTCTCCCTAGCAGAGACCATATCCATTTTATCACAAACATTTCCAGAATGAGGGTGAGTCTGTCAAAACCTGCCAGTCCCTGTAAGCCATGCAGCAAGATGATGACATAACAGAGTGACACAAGGTAGAGCTAAGATGAAACGTGCCAAAAAACCAGGAACTAAGATGGCGCAGGCAGTAGGACGCCTCTCTCCCACACTGGAGGTTCCGAGGATTGAATCCCAGGGAAGACAGGAGGAGAAGGATGAGAAGAGAGGGCAGGAAACAGACACAGAGAGTTACCCCATGAATGGATGCAAAGATGGGGGGAGGGGGGTTAAAAATGGATAAAAGTAAATAAAATAAATAAATAAATCCTTGAAAAAATGTATAGGGGAGTATGATATGGACTATAGTTAGTAGTAAAACTTTGACGATGCTCTTTCATAATTTGTTAACAAATGTTTCACAACAATGCAAAGTATTTGTGGTGGGGTGATATGTGGGAACCCTGTATGATTTTAGGCATGTTTGTTTTGTAAGTTCATGTATGAATGATATACTTCAATAAATTGTTTAAAAAAATTTTTTTTAATTAATCAAACTACAAATGAGGGCATCAAATTTACCATTTCTCAAAACAATTTCTATAAATAAAACATACTGTACTGGCAAGAAGGCAGATTTCTGCATTAAGACAGTGCCTCATTCATTTATAAGCACTGTGGGTAACAATCAACTGTCAAGCTTCCCCTGTCCTTTCTAAAAGCATTATACAACCGGAAAGAACCTATGCAGAAAAAAAAAAATCTCTTCTATATCTATAGATTGGCATCTTTAAGCAAAGTAATTATCAAAAGGCAAAAAAGTATTTTTCCCTATTTAAACAAGGTATTTGAAACAACCACAGATATTGACAATTTGTAACTTAGTCTCTGAAACACATCCAATACTCTTGCAACTCACTAGTCTATTTTCAATACAAAAGAAAAGAGCAATTTCTTAATAAAAATCAGATCATATCACTCTTCTCCTCAAATGGATCCCCATTTCCTTAGAAGTAAAAGACAAAATCCTTTCAATGACCTATAAATCCCCCCCCCCAATCCAGTACTCTCTCTCCAATTATCTCTCTGATCTCATCTTCTGCAGAGCCCTAGCTCTCACTGACCCCTATATTCCAGCCACATAGGACTCCTTGCTGTTTCCTGCCTCAGGACTTTTGCATTGGCTGTTCCTTCTGCCTGACATGCTCTTTCCCCCAACAGGCACTTGTCTATTTCTTCTCCTTCAAATTTCTCCTTCTCAATGAGCCTGTCTTTACCACCCCATGTGAAATGGCATCACAGCCCCTGCCCTCACAATCCTAATTTCCCCCTTACTGCTCTACATTTTGTCCATAGCAATTATCACCTAACATGTTATTAACTTCCTTTTTATTATGTTCATTATTTATTGCTATCTACCTCTACAATATTCACAGAGGGGAGGGTTCTTTTTTGTTCCTTGAGGTATCAAAAGCACTTAGAACAGTGTCTGCCACATTGTAGGCACTCAATTATTACCGAATTGAGTTGAATGATCCAAGACAATTCATATAGCACTATAGTTAAGACAAGGCAAGACAAGGCAAGAAGACATCTTATTGAAATACATATACCAAAGATCTTATCTAATAAGCAGACCAGACTGTTCTAATTTAATGGGTAGAAGCACTGTTCAGCAACCAGGAAGGCACATAATAAACTATTCTCCTCACCTGAAGAAAAGATTACTAAAAGGTGCCCACTATATTATCTACCACCCAATTGATTCAGTATTCTACCATATGGTAGATGTACAGGATAAAAACAAAAAAGCTACACAAATGAGAAAACACTGGGTATGCTTTCAGACAACCAGATCATCAATCAGTTATAACAGTGATATAGCACAAAGTCATTCATTCATTCAATCACTCCATCAAAAAATATTTACCGTTGAACACTGGGGATGTAGCAGTAGAAAAGATACACATTTAGATGAGATGAGGGCATATGCAAATACATAATCCTAATAGAGCATGATTAGAGCTATAAAATGGGACATGGGTATACTGGAGACCACATAGGAAAACCATCCCCACCTCCACCCCCTCAACCTAGACTTAAGAAGGAGTTACCTACAGAAAGAGTTCCTGAAGGACTCAAACTCAAACCCAGGCCTTGAAGTTTCTGTACCATTAAAAAAAATTTTTTTTTGTTACATATCCCCCCCTTTCTGCTTGCTCTTGCTGTGCTCATTTCTGTGTTCTTCTGTGTCTGCTTTTTGTCTCCTCCCGCTGCGGCGACGCGCCGAGTCAGCTCACCGCGCGGGCAGTTCTGCTCTGTTTGCGGGCGACTTGCCCTGCCCGTGGCAGCTTTGTCCTGCCCATGGCGGCTTTTTGACCTGCCCACGGGGGCTTTGCCCCACTCACGGTGGCTTTGCCCCACCCACCGCGGTTTGCCCTCTCAAGGCGGTCTGCCCGCTCGGAGAGGTCCCCGGGAACCGAACCCGGGGCCTCCCATGTGGTGAACCAACGCCCTATCCACTGGGCTACAGCCGGCCCCCTCTGTACCATTTTAAATCAGCTAATCTGAGAAAGAGGTGACATCTTACTGATCTTGACAGATTTAGGCATTTATGTGTCATCTCTTTAATGAGACCATATATTCAAGTGGAAGACAGAGATAGGCCTTTAGTTTGGGTGTCTTACAAAGAACCTAATACAGTATTTACTCAATAAGAAGGTTTACAGACTTTCAAATAATAAACATAGCCTTGAAATTTTTAAAATGTGATTAGAAATAGATTTACAGCCAAAAGACCCTGGGGTAAATGTAAATTCGTATGTGATATTATACAATTCAGTTCATCTCCCTCAATCTCAGTTTCCTCATCAGAAAATTAAGACTTATCTACCTCACAGGGCTGTTGTATCAACTGAGAAAATTTATATGAAAGTACTTTGTAAACCATAAGATGCTATTAAAAAGAAGAAAGCACTACTACAGCACTACTCACCCACGTTTTTTCAGTTTCACTCACATGTATAAGACTATGTTTTAAACAGAGAACATGATTATAAGGTTGTCAATGACTCAAACCAAAAGAAAATTAAAGTCAAATATTAACAACGAGGAGAATCATTACATAAAATTTAGTTCCAGGAAAAGAGCCTTAAATCCATTTCAGAGTTTTAACAGGTATGCTCATATAAAAATGTTTCTGATGTGTTAAAGATCCAAGAAAACAACTGCCTCTGCTAAAATTAAATCTGTTTCTCATATATTACAGAATACACACACCATGTGTCAGGATAAGGGGACAGAACTTTAACCAAGTCATCCTACATAAAAGTAAAACTTTTCATCCCTTTTCTAATCCTACCCCCATGGCCCAGTATCCTTTGATCTCTTCTCTTGGGCAAACCTCCCTATTAATAAGGCTTAGCTTATAAAGCTCAAAATGACCTAGTCCATCCCCATTCCAAATTCATCTTTGGCCACGTACACCTCTATTTCCACCAAACACTCTCCCCTCAGCTCTCTCTTGGGCCCTGGCTTAATTTGCACTTTCTCCACCCTTTCTAACTCCTACTCACCCTTCAAGCTGTCAGTGTACACATCCCTTTTCTGTAAAGCCTTTCTTGAAGACACCCAAGTCTAGATGAGGTGGCCCTTCCAAAAGAAACTTTAGCACCTTGTACCTGCCTTATCATGGCAATTCTTGCATTCATCTGTTCAACAAGTAACAATAGGTACCCATTACTGTTCTAGGTACTAAAGACAGAGTAAAGAAGAAAACAAAATACCTACTCTGATGGAACTTAAAAGCTAGAGGGAGAAGACAGACAATAACAAAAGAATGATGGTAAAATTTTCTAAGAACAACAAAGCAAGATAAGGGAGGGATACTAGTGCAAAAGTCCTATTTGGAATGTGGTTGTCTGTATTCAAGGAAGAGCAAGGAAGCCAGACTGGCTGGAATGGAGAGAGTGAGTGGAAAGAGAGTTAGATGAGGTAAAATTGAGTGCACTGGACCAAATCATGTTGATAGAACCTTAAGGAACTTACCACACTGTATTTTATTTGATTATTTAAAATGTCCTTCTCTCCTATTAAGAGTCTCAACTCTCCAATCAAGGATCATGTTTATCTTATTTATTGCTTTTTGCCCCAGAAGACTACTACTGTGTCTGGCACAGGATGGATATTCAAATATTCACCGAATGAAATCAGGTTAAAATGTAAATCCAGAATTTCCCTTTACCCATTCAGTGCCCACAGTACCTTTTAATATCAAAACAAAAGACTAACTTATTAGTTGAGCATTTTTATTAAGTGGAAGGCTAAGCTTTCACTATTGGCTTTCACTAAAACAACAGCTGCCAACTGACCTTGTTGTAGGTCTTCTGCCAGATCACAGTAGAATCCATAACCTCACTTCCATTTCCCTCTTCAAAAATTAAGCATAGATAAGGAACTCAGTGAAAGAAACCTGGGACGGGGAGTTATAAAAATAAGGAAAAAGTAGGGGAGGCTAATTTCTACTTAAGCCATAACAAATCACTTTTCCTGTAATTTGGGGAAACAGTTCCCACAGAGTCCAAGAACTCTCCAATATCTACTAAGCATGACTAGATAATCCTTATATTATAAGAAAAGGCATTATTGTAGTAGGACAAAATTGCAGCTCACTTAGGTGTAAAGTGCATGAGACTTCCTTGAATACTACTGGCTATTTCAATTAGTTTGGAAACTAAGTATTTGCAGCATGCATATGCACATATATGCGGTCTTCTGCCAAATATTTCTATGAAGAAGGCAATAGGGCCAGCTCGACAGCCCAGTGGATAGGGCACCGGCATACCACATGGGAGGCCCTGGGTTCGGTTCCCGGGGACCTTTCCTAGCGGGCAGACGGCCTTGAGAATGGCAAGCCGCCATGGGCGGGCCAGAGCCGCCGTGGGCAGGGCAAAAAGCCGCCACGGACAGGGCAAGAGCCGCCACAGGCAGGGCAGGTCGCCCACGAATGGAGCGCAGCCAGCCACCCGCGAACTGAAAGCCGGCCGTGAATGGAAGCAGAAGCCGCCCACAAGCGGGGAAAGCCGCGCCTGTGCAGTGAACAGTCTCGGCATGTCGCCGCAGCGGGGGGGGGG